>JADBJO010004034.1:135000-147500 GCA_016801955.1 Conus betulinus | reverse complement strand
CGATTTCCAAGAAAAAAAATATGGGGAATAATAATAAAAAAAAAATCCTGAATTTATCACATGACATTAGAATGTTTTAAATCGATACAATTTAGATATTTCTTTTGAAACAATACACTATGGATGAAATGTCCAAAAAAAAGAGCATAATAAGTTGTCTGTCAAAAACAGACGGTCGACGGGAATACATACAGAACTGACTATCCATTTCACTTTTAAATGTGACGTCTAATATTGTTTCAGCCTGCGTTTCAGCTAAATTAAGTAGTATTTCACCCAAACTCATAACTAAAGTTCACTCAGGTTTCACCCCGATAGACACACAAGCGATGATTTCCCAGCAACAGGTGGTTTCGTTTATCATTTAGAAGCAAGTCGCTTATCTGAATTGCTCATTTCTGTCGATTTCGAGAAAGCTTTTGATTCAGTAAACTGTCATATCTAAGTAAAGCTCTACATGCTTTCAGTTTTGGAAAGGGAATAAAACAACATCATCTTTTTTATGAAAACGTAAAATTTCATGTGAATATGAACCAGGAAGTATTGTCAATTTTTTCCATCGAGACAACTGTCGATAAGGGGAAACTACGTCCATTATCTGCTCGTCTTACGTGCTGAAGTACTGGCGACAAAACAAGCCAAGATCAATATATCAAATGCATGTAAATAGAAAATACAGAATTGATGACGGGACAACAGGTTATATACTATGTTTGATAATTCCAATGGGCAAACATGAGTTTCTCATTCAATGCAATTAGAATTAATCAAATATAACGTTACCTGAATGCCTTTCTGAGAAAGCTGACAAATGGGCACAAAATGCAAAAACATAGTTATGTATGTGATGGAGATGAGTTATGCAAGTTTTTAGATAAAATTATTTCCACACAATAAGTACATACTTGTTCAATGCTAAATATGTATACATTGCACAGTTTTAGACGAGTGGATGTGAAGAATGGGAAAAAAACAGGTGTGGTGGATGGCTTACGATGAGTAAGACGAAGGAACGGTGGTGTGGATAAACACACACACACACACACACACACACACACACACACACACACACACACACACACACAGAGTGAAGCATAATAAAAAAAATTACACGAGAATGGAAGAGAAACACACAGTGAACGTGGATCTAACCGCAGTTCATTGGCAATATGAACCCTGCTCCTGCTCACATATCAGTGAGTCAGGTACCCGATCGTCTGGCACCGATTTGCAAAGAATCCATGCTCAATGTCAGGAATCAGAAGACAGACACATATGTATGGCATACAACAAGGCGCTACGGCATCACTAATACAGTATGAATGAATAAGAATTGTTTGTCTGGAAGGTCACTCGCAATTGCTCATGCCACCACCAAGATCAAAATCCTCTGAAACTTCAATCCGTGGCATATCTCTCAACATCATTCCAGATTTATAACAGAAGCATGAATCATCATTGTCTCAGCTACGTTGTGGAGGTAACTGCAAGTTCAGGGCACAACTTATTACCGTGCATTGACCGGTCATAACTCCTACTTCCTTGTGAATGTCATTTGCCTCATTGGTTAAAATCCGGCTCCGCACCCAATCTTTAAAAGTCGTTGATGTCAATGCATGAAAGAAGCTTCCTTTTTCCACGATAAGAGAAAAATGTGAAAAAACTGTTCTAGAGTCAAGTTTAATTAAGAATTGGTATCGTTTGGTAATAATGAACAAACCAAAACACACGAAAGGTTTGGCCGATCAAATATCCTGTTTGCTAGATATTTTGTATAAAAATGTAAAATCAGTAGGACCAAGCCTCTGCCTCAAAACGTCATGAACGAATAAATCAGCATGTATAAAATTCAAGAAGATGTATGAACTACTTGGAAATGCAATTCACAGAATCCCGTAAAAGTAGCATTCGTATCAGAATCTCATGAAAAGCAAGAGAAAAAAAATCTATATCTAGAAATATTGATACATTTTAGTATTCTTCCTAGATTGTTGTACAAATTTTCATGGATTACTGTAAGAACTCGACGTGTTGATGGAATACAGTGTATATCTACTTAATGGATTGATTATTTTGCCTTTACTTCTCGTGATCATAGAATATATTTGTATGCAACTGTGCCAAAAAGGTTTATTCTCCCCACTGAAACCCGTGCATTTTTTTGAAAAAGAAAAATGAAAGTTTGAAAAGTTTGCTCGCTTACATTGTGAAAGAAAGTTAATGAAAAATCCTGAAACTGGCCTTTTCAATCGGACCCACACCAACATCTAATGAACCCGTGTTTGGGCCACATTCTGCCTTAAAGTCTCCTGAACTTTTTCTGCAAGTCGTGGGAATTCAATGACCCTCAGTCATGATTTTCACTTAATAATCAAATCAGTTTTGAAGATCAATATCATTTTGTCCATAAAACATGGCCTTATTTTGTTAACAAATAAAGAAGTGAACAAAAAGCAAGTTCAGAGCGAGCCTTTATCAAAACAAAAAGGAACAAACAAACAGACGAAAAACAAACAAACAAAAAAAACCAGAACAAACGTCCCTGGATATTCACGACGTGAAGTAAGGCTCTGTTCTTAAACAAAAAGCATGGGTCCCTGAAGACCCACGACAGATTTCGTGTAAAATTTAGGCCACCCACGATGTTCGGCAAGGCTTTCGTCTTTCAGATAAAGCAGGGTTCCTGCCGTACAGCAAATCTCTCTCTCATATATATATATCTCAAGAATACCACTAAAAAATGCCTAATAAAATTCTAAATGCTCGATCCCTGGGGGAGCAACATCTGTTAAAAATAGAATGGTAAAAGGAAGTTTTAAAATCGACAGGTCTGTTTCGAGTGCTGGCTCTCCTCAGGATCTCCTGAGGAGAGCCAGCGCTCGAAACAGACCTGTCGATTTTAAAAACTCAGGATCTCTGAGGAGAGCCAGCGCTCGAAAACAGACCTGTCGATTTTAAAAACTTCCTTTTATCATTCTATTCTTAACAAGTGTATATATATATATATATAGCTGAACAATTAAATAGTGGGCAAAACAAGTGCAGGTTAACAATTCTTCCATCATTACAGTAATGACCTGGCAAAGATTTGAAATGGAGAGGAAAAAAAAATTGAAGATGAAGTAAATGGGAAAAATGTCTATCATAAATATGAAAACCCCCTCACTAGCTGCATAAGGAAATATGAAAACCCTTCACTAGCTGCATGAAGAAAACACGAAAACCCTTCAATAGCTGCATGAGGAAAACTATCGCAATCCCTCTCGAAGGCAGATGTATTTGTATCGCCTGCTCCGAGGCAATCCCTCTCGAAGGCAGATATATTTGTATCGCCTGCTCCGAGGCTTTTCGTCCGTTGGATCGGACTCATCAAGGAGACACGGCTGATTGTGTCTGTGTTCTTGGCGTCAGATAGAGACACACCACAGTCCATAATTCTGTGGTGTTCCGACCGCCAAGGGTTCGAAAAAAAGAATCCAACAGCACCCCTAAAGCAGCCAGCGAAAGGTAGTAGTAATTAAACAAAACGAAAGTGTGGAGAGGAAAAAAAGTTGTTGAAAACTAAAGACATTACGCAAACAGTATAAAATGTAAGGGACAATCTTTGAGCCTATGCTTGAGGATCCATTTAAGGATGCAAGGGAGATCAAAAGATATGGAACAGTGTGAGTGGTCAGCTCTGCTGTTCAATAACCCAAGCATTGTGAGTGGCTAAGAATTGTGCAGAACAACCTTTCCTTGGATCTCCTAAGAGATGCAATCACCCACTGATTGACCAAACAACATAATGCTGAACAATTAAGTAGTGGGGGAAAACAAGTGCAGGTTAACAATTCTTCCATCATTACAGTAATGACTTGGCAAAGATTTGAAATTGAGGAAAAAAAAAAAAAATTGAAGATGAAGTAAATGGGAAAATGTCTATCATAAATATAAAAACCTTCACTAGCTGCATGAGGAAACTATCGCAATCCCTCTCGAAGGCAGATGTATTTGTATAGCCTGCTCCGAGGCCTTTCGTCCGTTGGATCGGACTCATCAGGGAGACACGGCTGATTGTGTCTGTGCTCTTGGCGTCAGATAGAGACACACCACAGTCCATAATATATATGCGTGCGTGCGTGCGTGCATGCGTGCGTGCGTGCGCGCGTGTGTGTGTGTGTGTGTGTGTGTGTGTGTGTGTGTGTGTGTGTGTGTGTATTTTAGACGTTAGAATGGTTCCGTGTCGGGTGAAAACATGACTTCTTCAGTGGGGATACTTACAGAGCCGTGGAAGGACGTTCTCAAATACCCGTGGAACACGACTGAAACCAGAGAAGACAAATCTGTTAAACATTCAACATGCGTGACTATAACTTAACCTGCTCCACAGAACGGTAATCAGATCACGGGCAACGCCCCCTTTCAGGTCTATTAGCGGTATTTCTTCTTCTTCTTTTTTTCCCCTAAGCCACTCCTTACAGCTCCCCCATACATAATCACTTCCACTGTTGCAGCCCCAGCACCACAGTCCCACAGAGAGCAGTCAGTGTCAAGTCGTCATGAGGTAACCCACCGGAGGAGACACTGCACCGCCGGGTCACTTGAGGTGTTCACTAGTGCAAGTTCTGATTTACTGAAACCGCAGCGCGCGGATCAGCGGAATGAACGAGCATCGTGATAACTGTTGCACCGTAAAAGGAAGGCAACCGAAAAATATTATTAAACAAACAAACAAACACTACAGAACAATGGCTGAAAACTTTTACACGATGAACGATAGTCTAGCAGTGCTTTTTGAAATCAAATATATTCATTTATATTATGTAACGGCGAAATAAGTGAACAGTTTGAAGTTAATGTAGACTGTATTTATGGATTTGTTAAGTGCAGTATGCATATCTACATATTATAGATGGACTATGTATTTTAAATGTGGTCTAGTTCTGAGGAAGAAGATGCTCCTGTTGTTAATTGCATCAACGCTGCTCATCAAGAATGTTAAAAACAAATGCCCTGAAACAGCTCATTCAACACTTGCTGAACTTGCAGCCCTGGCCCTGAAATTCACAATGGACTGGTAGTCACAAACCTTAGTATTATCTCATTCTCTCTGACTTGCTTTCTTGCTGTATAAGAAAAAAAGAAAAAAAGACACACCTGAAGGAGCGTGTGGGACCCAGAGAAGTACTGTCCTCAACTGCCAAACAAACCAGCTAGGAGCAATCCTGCACCACTCTTGGAAGCCTGCGCTATGTTTACATAGGTTGCAGGCACGCAAAGGCTTCCATTAAGACGTCAAGGGACATATCAGCACCTTGGCATATGCCATTGTGTAATGACTATTGGATGCAACATGTGTAAACCATAGCCGGCCGTAACGTTGACCATCCCTAGCTTCTGAACATTTCAACAGTTCTCTGAAATTTTTCACGGTCACAGCATTACTTCGGCTATGCTTTAGTGGTCATGGTGACAATCAAAACGATGAGGTGCCCGATCGTCTTACCAAGATCGCCACAAATAAAAACACAAGATTGGCAGTTCATCGGTCTCCTTCAAGACCTGAAACACACAGTTCATCATGTAATGTAAAAAAAAAAAAAAAAAAAAAAAAAAAAAAAAAAAAATCGGCATGAAGATAGGAGCACACAGACGAATAATTAACTCTTTACCTCAAAGAAACAGTTTGGTGCTGATTATGCACAAGTCACTTTTTTTCTTTATACACAATCAGACCATTTAAAAGATGACGAAACTCCACAGCGCCTACCATACGCTAACCACACTTTGAAATGCGTAATTATAGACTGTGTTAAGATTACATAACACTCAACCTAAAAACGCTTTACAGAAGACTCCATAAAAACGTTGGTAAGGGAAGTTTCACTAGATGCAATGTTTTAGTTTCTGAGAGAGAAATAAGCCTATTTTTCATTTGATCAAGGCTACTCCGGAAAATGGATCAAGTTTTGAGGTGGTACGAATGTGTCTGGAAGAAACTGGTATACCACTGTTTAAAAATATCCATGTAAGGAAATCGATTTTGTCGATGTGACAACTCTGATATGTCCCACTCCCCTCGTACATCTCCCCTTCCCTGTCCCTGGTCCGCTTGACATGAAATAAACAACGAGAAAATTAATTAAATTGAACAATTAAATGGCAGAGGAAAATCTAGTTCAGGGAGACAACTCCCTTCGTCCGCGAATACAACTTGGCAAAGATTTGATCAGATAAAAGACCAAAGGGCAGAAAGGAGACAGGATGGGGAGTGGGCGGGGGGAGGGAGTGGAATGGGAAGGGGGAGGAAGATTTCGACAGAAAGGACAGGGAGACAGGGGGAGAGTAAGAGAGAGGGTGGGGTGGGGGGGGTGGGGGGTCTAGAAGCGGGTAAGAGAGAACAATGGTGGAAGAAAAAGGCCACTAGACAGAAAGCGATCAAAGCCCTCACTGACAGTGTGGCAGAGGCCGCTGAAGTGGATGTTGTCAAGAGAACCGTTGTGAAGGGGCCGACTCGTGCCGACGGTCATCTCCTGGATGAGAATCTCCAGAAGCCCAGGCAGTGATGGGGGGGTCACTCACCCACTATTACTTCACCGTGCCACGCCACTCGCGTGAAAGCTGTATCCCCATCACACGTGGGATAACGTCACCCACCATCCGACGGCTTTCTTATCCCACCACCCGCAGCCAGCGAAGAAAAGGATGGGGGGGGGGGGGGGGGGGGGGGGGGGGGGGGGGGGGGGGGGGGGGGGGGGGGGGTTGTTGTAACATTCGGAAGGGAAGTTACAACAAAAGGCGTCTTGCGTTGTCAAAGGACGAACACACGCCAAGATCCTGAGATCCAGGGGAGATAATCACACTTGATTGTGCATTGTAACTGATCCGTCACCGTTTGTTGTGACATTTGTGACTGTTGGAAGATCCCAGGGAGATAGTCACACTTGATTGTGTATTGTGATTGATTCGTCACCGTTTTTTTTGTGACATTTGTGACTGTTGGAAGATCCAAGGGAGATAATCACACTTGATTGTGCACTGTAACTGATCCGTCACCGTTTGTTTGTGACATTTGTGACTGTTGGAAGATCCAAGGGGGATAATCACACTTGATTGTGCACTGTAACTGATCTGTCACCCATTGTTTGTGACATTTGTGACTGGTTGTTGTACACGTCGTTGATATAATTATTGTCTCTGTATGTGTAACTGCTGACGCTTTTTTTTTTTAATCCGAGTATCATTGTCTGTCTGTCTGTTGGTAGGTCTGTATGTCTGTCGGTCTGTCTGTCGGTCTGTCTGTCTATCTGTGTGTCTGTCCGTCTGTCTGTCTGTCGGTCGGTCGGTCTTTCCGTCTGTCTGTTGGAAGCATTTCTGTATTAAGTCGATGTAGTTTAATTTATTTGTAAAGATAGTTGACTGTAGAATTATTCTGCAAAATGTTTTTAAAAACGAAAGGAGAGAAAAAAAAAAAAACAAAAAAAAAAAAAAAAAAAAAAAAAAAAAAAAAAAAAAAAAAAAAAAAAAAAAAAAGTACTCAAGATCTGATAGGCATGCTAGGCTAAGGAGTAGGTCAGACATCTGCTGACTTGTAGCCACGAGACCCTCTTCTTAAATTCTCTCATCTTAGCCATAAATTCATTTATCCATCCACTTTAAATCATGTGCAGTGTGGTCTCAAAATTTGGCGGATGTTGTGTAGTGTATACGGCTAGTCTACACGCAGTGACATATCCTTAATGAAAGTGAAAATATTGATCAAAATTGAGGGAAGGGGTAGGGAGGGTTATCAAATGGGGGGGGGGGGGGGGGGGGGGGTGCGGGGGGACATCCGATGCGAAGGGAGCGGCGGCGATTCACTACTCTGTTCCTGGAAGAGAATAATCCAGTTCTATATCATTTCTCTTTATTGTGTATCTGCTATATAGCAAACTACTTTGGCGGTAGTTAACCGGTCAGAACGTACATGTGGCCAGTACTTTCTGCTGTGCGGACTGCTTTAATGACTTCAATCGCTGGAATGCTCAATCGCAGAATGTCTGCGATAAGAAACTGTTAATACGCCGTAGGCAGTATTGTGGACAATCAATTGGTATCTAGGGAAAAGTCAGAACAGTGGAAACGATTAAGAATGACATGGCCTGAGTCACGAGAATCAACGGCATTTTTGCAGAGAGAGAGAGAGAGAGAGAGAGAGAGAGAGAGAGAGCGAGAGAGTGTGTGTGTTATGTAGTGTGTGTGAAAGTGGTTGAATATTGATACGAGAATGTATGCATGTACGTGTGTGTATGCGTATATGCGAGTATGTATGTGTGTTGTATATCAAGTATGTGTGTGGTATGAGCATGTTTGTGTATGTGAACACCTATGACATACCAGTGACCGTACGTGTGTGTGTGTGTGTGTGTGTGTGTGTGTGTGTGTGCGTGCGTGCGTGTGTGTGTGTGTGTGTGTGTGTGTGCGAGCGCGTGCGCAAGTATGTGTTTATGCCCGCGCGCGCGCGCGCGCGCGCGCGTATGTGTGCGTGTGTGTGTGTGTGTATGTGTGTGTGTGTGTTTGTGTTTTGTGTGTGTGTGAGAGAGAGAGAGAGAGAGAGAGAGCGCGCGAGAGAGAGTGAGAGAGAGAGAGAGAGAGAGAGAGAGAGAGAGAGTTTGTATTTCGTATGCACCCTGCCAACCCCCCCCCCCCCTCTCCCCCTTCCCCACTCTGTCTCTCTCTCCGCATACATCTGTGTGACTGTAAATGGATATGCGAGCTGGGAGTGCGGTGAGAGAGAAGAGTGTCACGGCTAAGAATTTTGTTTCGTTCTTGTTGAAGGATTATTGAGTTGTTTTCTTCCGCTGGGTTCTCTTGCACAGAGAGAGAGAGAGAGAGAGAGAGAGAGAGAGAGAGAGAGAGAGAGAGAGAGAGAGAGAGAATGTATGTTAGATGGGGTGTGGAGGCGATGAGTGCCTTTTTTTTTCTTTTTTTTTGCCTGTGAATTGTTCTCTCGGCGTGGATATTGTCGCTTTGCCCTGCTCGTGTTAATCAGAAGCTTGTTTGAAGAAGCCCAGGTGGGGCGAAAATTCACAATGAAATGTAGTGTGTGTGTGTATACACACACCACACACACCACACACACACACACCACACACACACACACAACATATATATATATTTATATATATATATACTATATATATACAGAGAGAGAGAGAGAGAGAGAGGAGAGGAGAGAGGAGAGAGAGAGACAGAGAGAGGAGAGGCAGATTAGACAGACAGAGAGTTCAGGCAGAGAGGCCCATAGAGAGCGAAGAAGAGGGCAGAGGGAAGGGAGGAGGAGGGAGAGGAGGAGAGAGAGTGGAAGAGCCTGACGAGAGAGCGAGAGAGAGAGAGAGAGAAGGGACATAGAGCGAGAGTGAGTGGCAGGAGAGGGGGAGAGAGACAGGAGAAAGAGAGGGGAGGAGAGATGAGAGAGAGTGAGAGACAGAGAGAGAGACAGAAGAGAGAGAGAGAGGGAGAGAGGGCCGTACAAGGTTAGGAAGGGAGGGAGAGAGGGAAGACATGGAGGGCGGAGAGAGCAGGGAGGGAGGAGGAGCGAGCAGGAGCCAGGACGAAGAAGCGCAGCAGAGAGGATAGACCGATGCCAGAGAAGGAAAGAGAGAGGCAGAGTCAGAGGACAGAGGAGAGAGAGAGAGAGAGAGAGAGACAAGAAGGAGCAGCACAGAGAAAGAGGAGAGAGAGAGAAGCGAACCAGTTAGTGAAGGAGCAGTCATTCCCAAGGAGGAGAGAGAGAGAGGACAGAAGAGAGAGAGGGGAGAGAGAGAAGAGCAGAGAGGTCACAGCAGCAGCAGGAGAGAGGGACAGCCTGACACAAGACTCCGTTCCCAGGAAAGAGAGAGAGGATGAGAAGACAGGAATGGAGGGAAGAGGAGAGAAAGGAGAGAGAGAGAGGTGACGAGAGTAGCAGAGGAGAGACAGAGAGGAGAAGAAGAGCAGAGACGAGATAGAGAGACAGCAGGAGGAGAAGAAGGAAAGAGAGAGAGAGAGAGGAGAAGAGGAGGAAGAGAGGAGACCGAGAGGGAGGGAGGGACAGAGAGGAGAGAGTGTGATTTGACAGAGAGAGAGATAAGGGATGAGGAAGAGAAGAAGGAGAGCGGGAGGGACGGAGAGAGAGGAGGAGGGAGGGAGGACAGAGAGGGAGAGACGGCGGAGAGAGGAGAGAGGGAGAGAGAGGAGAGAGAGCGAGATAGGAGAGGGAGGAGAGAGAAGGAGTGACGATGAGAGGAGATGGGAGGGAGAGGAGAGACGTCAGTGAGGAGAGGGAGAGAGAGAGAGGAGAGAGAGGGGGGGGGAGGATCATGGGGAGGACGTGAGCGAGTTGAGAGATAGTGAAAAGGGGGGGGATCGGGAGAGGACGAGGAAAGAAAGGAGGCAGAGAGTCAGAGAGACAGGAGTGACCGACAGAGAGAGAGAGAGAGAGGAGAGAGGGAGAGAGAGAGAGAGAGAGGGGGCCGAGAGAGAGAGAGAGAGACAAAGACACCAGAGGACAGGGGAGAAGGGCGTACAAGGTTAGTGAAGGAGGGACAGTCATTCCACTCACAATAGCCAGCCTTTCTAAAGACTCCGTTCCCAAGTGGTGGATGCAGGGACAGAGTAATGTGTGACTACGTCATCGTATGAACGTGGCGAAAAAATAGTGACATCGCACTTTGTGAGTGAGCGGTATATTGGCCACACGCTGCAATCAGAATTTTGCACTAAATACTATATGATCCATGCAAGAGTTTTTGAGGTCTACCATAAATTTGATTTAGCGTTTCATTTCCAACTGATACCTGATAACAAGAACAACTCCCTATGAATTACTCCTCTTGTTTTGGCGGTATTTTCACCGATGAATTAATAAACAATCTTCAAATACATGACCTTCCCCTTAGTAGACACACATTTCAGGCCTTCGTACTCACCCGTGACCCTGTCTTTGCGCCAGCTTCAAGAGCACACAATAATCCCATTCCTTTGATTTTAGTCTGTGTGCTTGGAACCACTTGGGTTGTACCTCGATCTCCACATAAAAAAAATGGGGAGAATCAACTTTCAGACACCATAAACTATCTCAAAACAATCCTATTGCGCCAGTCTATAAATACTCGACACCTTAGGCAAGGCCTTGGCGCAAGAATTTTTGGTGTGCAGCCATTGCCAATCTTATTCTTGTTTTGATTTGATTATTCATTTTCCTGTCTCTCCTGTCTCGTCTGGTCTTGGTATCTTGATTTAGGACTTAACAGTAATCATAATGATATTGAAAAAACGAAATTGAGAATGACGGAAATGAGAACGACGACGACGACGATTGTGACCACAAAGCCAACAACGTAACAATTTAACGAAAAAAAATCCATCTGCACCTACCTACCTACCTACCTACCTATCTATCTATCTATCTATCTATCTATCTATCTATCTATCTATCTTCTTTGAGTGTGTGTGTGTGTGTGTGTGTGTGTGTGTGTGTGTGTGTGTGTGTGTGTGTGTGTGTGTGAGAGAGAGAGAGAGAGAGAGAGAGAGAGAGAGAGAGAGAGAGAGAGAGAGAGAGAGAGAGAGAGAGAGAAATGGGACACTCCGCGATAACAAGTTTTCTCAACATGATTTTTGTGATCAGTTTCTCCAAGTATCTGTATACACTTTTAAAGATTCTCTTGTGGCGAAAGTTCTGAATTAAAAAAAAAAAAGAAATCAATTTAGCTTGTCATTGTGGGAAAAAATCAATGGATAGATAGGTAGGTAGTTAGATAGATGGACATATTGATAGATAGATAAATAGACAGATAAATAAATAAATAGATAAAATCATGTCAAAGTTTGAGTTGGTAGAGCATTTCAGCATTTCAGCCATCTATCGGTCTGTTTATGTGTTTATTTCAGATTCAAAGTGAGATAGCTGCAGGCGGAATCTAGTAATTCTGCCAAACAGCCGGGAAAAACAAATTACAAGATAAAACACAGCGCGTTTCGACGTCTTTGGTCTTTCCCGCCATCGCCTCCGCCACCGTTCCGCCTCCGCATCTGATATGTGGAAACATCCCTTTAAGCTCGCGGTTCAGAGTTTGATAGCCATGCACGACAGTTCAGCTAGCTGGACTCGGAGGGAGAGTCCAGACAAACGGGATCGATTCTTTTTTTTTTTTTTTTTTACTATGTGAATCGCACGTGACACTTTAATCCAATATTGATACCCTCTTGTCACACTTGAAACAGGGATGGGAGCGCTTTTTGTTCGGGGACACACACACACACACACGCACGCACGCACGCACGCACGCACGCACGCACGCACGCACGCACGCACACACACACACACACACACACAAGCGCATGACCGTGCGTGCGCTTTACATAGGAAGAAAAAAGGAAAAATTGAGCAAACGGTTCTTCGCCATTTCTTTTTATCAACCTAGATAAAGGTAAGACAGGAAGACAGAAACTAACTAACAAAACTAACGAACTAACTAACGAACTAACTTACTAACTAA
>JADBJO010004034.1:122500-125000 GCA_016801955.1 Conus betulinus | reverse complement strand
CGGGAGGGTCCTCACGACTTAGGTGCCGTCTGTTACTTGACCACTTCAACCTTCTTGACACAGATCGACCATGTGCACTAGGTGAAGGTGTCCTGCTAATCAGCCCATTACCTATTTCTCTACCACGCATGGCATTCCTATCCTCTAAAATGCTTAAGGCCCTCTGTGAGAGGTTTCGTTCCTTTGACAATTCTCCCTACTTTGAAGACAATACCCTGAAACACATTCAAGGAGCCAAAACTCTCGTACGTCTCTCATTTCAGCCAACTCTAATCTAGGTCTCTCAATAGCCTACTTACACTGGAGAGTGTACACAAAATTTCATCTTGTAAATACAATTACAGGAAAAAATGAATATATATATACACACTTAAAAACTAAACACATATCAACGTAAAATTGAAATTTCCACCAGCTCTGAGTAGTGTGGCCATCTCTGCATAAACAACCTGTTTCTACGGATATTCTTTCCCGCTCTCTCTTTACCAGCCACCAGCTATGTTTATCACCAGGCATACACGATACGGCAAGAGACTCACACGCACACTACTCGGTGAATCGCCCAACCATTTTAAATTGGCCTAAAGCCCCCTTTTGGTGACACTGGTCTGATGGCACTCTCTGTACCTTGCCGTACCCCACGGCATGTGCTACATTGCGCACAGAAACGCCTGATATCACCTAGGATACTGGGCCAGTAGTACTCTCACGTCACTTCCTTTGTGTGGCCTTCTTACCAAGATGGCTGAAGTCACATGGATTGCTGACATCACCGCCGTTCTGCGTTTCGTAGGCACAACGATCTGTGTTTTCATTTTTCCGAACTTGAATGAGTGAAAGTTGGGTATAATATCCCATCCTCTAGCTCAAAACCGATGGCGCTCTCCTTCGCATATTTCTTTTTTTCCCTCTGTGAGCAAAATCAAACAGTTTTCTAAGAGAGTAATCGCTCTTTTGTTCTGCCCTAAACTGTGTTGGGTGAGTCCCGCTGGACACACGCTTCGTTTGCCTTCTGGAGAGAGTGACTGCTTGGGGCCTTTTTCCTCCTGTGACAGGTTTCACCCAATTTAACAACAAAAAAGCTGGGATTTGGATCTTCATATCCACGTGCTCCTGGGATGTTCCTGATCACTGGATCATATGGCGGCTTTGGGACGGCCAAAGCCTGTGCATAGTCCCACTATAAAATGGTGTTTGAATGAACAGCCTGGCTGTTTTGAAATCTGATACTGTTCCCATCAATTTGCTTACACATCTGTGTTTTACCCTGTGAATTGTCCCTTCTTAACCAGGGATTCTTTCACCACTACACCTGTGTACCCAGAGTCTCTTATGACACTAACCACATTTTCCCCTATCTGCTGCCTTTGTGCACATCCGTGTTATCGCCTGAATCTGTGAACACACAACACAATCCAGACAAAATAACACTGTCATCCTTTCCTTCTCTCCTTTTCTGCCTGCCTATCTCTTGCGCGTGACCCTCACTGCCGCAGCTTTCTGGGGCCTAAATCAGCAGACTCTAGCCACGTGGCCTGTCTTATTGCACAAGAAGCAGGCACGGATGTCTGCAGCCTTTTGCACGCGGCTGATGCTCCTTGTTTGCTCACGTGACCCCATGGGCCTATGGACATGCCCTCTGGACCCATTGTGTGAAAATGTGCTAGCCTGCCATCCTCTGGATATGCCTCTGGGCTTTCCTCTTTTTTTAGGCAAGTCACGCCTCGCTTCCCTGTAAATCTCTGCTACGTTAAGTACTTCAGCTATTGTCTCTGCATTCCTCTCCTTGATGTGTATTGTGAGCACCAGCCCACAACCATCAAGTATCTGTTCCTTCATCACCACTGTCTTGAGGCCTTCAAAATCACGGTCCACTCCACTAAGTTCTACCCACTCGTTGAAAAAGTGCTCCAGTCGCTCCATTGACACAAATGCTTGGCATTGGAACAGCGATGGAACGACCTGGACATGGCTAAATAAGAGGACAGCTCAGAACCATATGCGCAGGGGAATGATTTCACTCTCAGCAGTGGAAATAAGGCAGACCAAAACGAAAAAGAGATTGTCCAGAAAAAAATCTAATTAGCAAGTAAAGTGAAACCTAAAACGATTCTCTTTTTCCTTTTCCTTTCTTTCTGTTATTTTTTTTTCAATTCTTTTCCTTTTTTTTAAAGGAGACTGCCATACAAATTACAACAAAGGGGAAAATCTCAATGTTCTTCAAGATTAAGAATTATAGAACCACAGAAAATGAATCTTAATGTATACACTGAAGTGCTTTTTTTTCAGAAAGAAGAAGAAGAAGATTGATTGATTCATGATTGATTGAAGCTTTAATGGATGAAGGATGAGAAGAAAAAGCTTTAATGGATGAACGACGATGAGACGACGACGATGACGACGACGAAGAAAAAAGAAGAAGACGACGACGACGACAACGACGACGATGACGACAATGACGAAGACGATGACAGCGACGACGAAGACGTGGACGACGACG
>JADBJO010004034.1:107500-115000 GCA_016801955.1 Conus betulinus | reverse complement strand
AGTAGTAGTAGTAGTAGTAGCAGCAGCAGCTGCAGCAACAATAGTAGTGACAGTAGAACCAGCAGTAGCGACACAGCCGTGGCAGTTGTAATATCATTTTCAATGTTATTGACAGAGCATCTCAGCCTACAGACAAGAACACCCGCATTACTCTACATGGATAAATAAAGGAGCAAATATGGTGAAAAAGCAAGAGCAATGGTAGCAGCAGCAGAGTAGGTAGTAGTTACTGTAGTCTTCAGATTCAATGGGTTTTTTTTTTAATAATTAGAAAGTGGCAGATTAATACGATTATACATATAGCAAAAACTCAGGACATGGAACCATCACGTTCGGTTCCCTTCCTCCCTCCCCCATCCGTCTGTGGAGAAATCTTAAGTCGTCTTAAAACCAATTTATTGACGCATCAGGTTTCCCTTCTCTATCTACACCCACTCTTCTGTCGTGTCAACTTGATTCTCTTAATGATGGAAAATCTAAGAAAATGATTTTTTTCTTTTTTTCCCCTTAGTCTTTTTTCGAATGTTTGTTTTTATCTTTTTTCTTTCTTTCCTTCTTTGACTCTACGTCTATTTCTCTCTCGATTTATCTACATGAAAAATATTTTTACACTAAATGCTCGTTCGCATGCACACACACACGCGCGCGCGCGCACACACTCATACCATACACACACGTCTCTCTCTCTATTATATGTATGTGTGTTCATTATAAACAAAGCTTGCTCTTATGTCTTAGATAAGCATCCATGTCTGCAGTGGTAGATATTTCTGCCTAACTAACAGTACACGCTTGAGTGGATGAATGGGGAATAACAAATGTTTCTCAAAATGAGCATTCAGTAAGTTTATAGTCTCCAAGAGGAAGACAATCTCCAAGAAGAGAAGACTCATTAACGTGTAATTACCTGGTCAGATACCGGTATTTCGAAACCTAATTGTTTCTCCTTGGTGACGGCGGGAAAGTGGTAACTTTACTCCTTTGTCTTTTCGGTTTTAAGAAGAACGCTATCCCTGAAAAAGGCTGGTGTGCAATACCGTAGTATGTTGGTTGAGTTTTCAAAGAAAACAACCAAAGGTGCCACCTAAGAAGCAAATGAAAATAGTGAAAGAGCAAAACAAGCTACATTTTCTTGTGAAAAGTAAAAAATATAAAAAAGATAATCTCTTAAGACACAAAGTGCTCATTTTGAGAAGCATTTATTATCCCCCATCACCACCCACTCAAGCACATACTGTTAGTCAGGCAGAACTATCTACCACTGCAGGTATGGATGCTTATCTCCCCTTATTTCTTCAATCGAAGACATCAGAGCAAGCTTTGTTTATAATTGAATATTTTTTGCAGTCTTTGCTACACCAAGCTGCTCTGTAAGTTGCTGCAATGGTGCTCGGTTTACTTATCCTTGGAATTTCTTAGTTTATTGTATATAGGTATATGTATGTATGTATATTATAACCATCACATTCACCATTCCTCTTCCCCTTATGTTTGTTATTAAAATATATGAAAATACTTTTTTTTTCACACACGCACTCACACACGCACGCACGCCACGCACGCACGCACGCACGCACGCACACACACACACACACACACACACACACACACACACACACACACACACACACACACACACACACACACACACGCACACGCACGCACACGCACGCACACACGCACACACGCACGCACGCACGCTCAAAATGGAGAGTTGCGCCCCATCAACATAAAGATGTCCCTCCATAGAGAGCTTGAAGAGGACCAGATTGATAACAAAAAAGAGAAAAACTTCAGCTTACACTTATTTATATGTGGTCTTTGAAAAAAAAAAAAAGAGAGCATCATATAATTATATAAACATGTAAAGAACGCAAAATTAGCATGTTTCGCTTTCTCTTTTTACTCCCAGTCTTATCAATTCTTTATGTAACGAAGAAGTAATTATTTGTAGTCTTCTGTTTTCTCCTTTTACCATTCTGTTGCTCAGTGAGTTTGTGAAAGTCGTTTCCAACACTTGTATGCATTTCATAGTTCACGTAAGAGCAACTCAAACGATTCAGACAGTAGTAAATTCAGCTGTGCTCGCTCTCTTGGGGAAATTGAATTTCTTTTACAACGAATTATCAGCAAGTCTGTCGAACAACAGGGACAAACCAATAAACACAAAACACGACGCGTTTCGACCTTTCAGTTCTTCTTCAGGCAAGAGAAACAACATTCAGGACACTGAAAACGAAGATCAAATCGTCACTTCTCTTCTGCAAGATGGGGCTGTTGAATCCTTGTGGAGAATGATTCCTCTCTCTCCCTTTCCACACCAAGTTTAAGATATATTACAGTTTATGATCGCTGGACGAAGCCTATGACGTGACGAACATGCTTGTCTGATTATCAACATTAGTTTCCTGATCATGATTAAAACATTACCCACTGCCGCTCATTCTTTTCTTCTGCCTGCGTTGTCCAGTGCTTGTTCCAGGCAGTCTTTTTACGATTTAGTGCGCCCCCCTCTCCTACATTTACTATATTTTCGTAGATTCACTCTAGAAAATCTGTGACATATTTTTTTGGTCATTTTCTGTTCTGGAAAATCTTTTATACATTTAGGAGCTAATTCGCCTGTATCTACTCTAGAATGCCTCTACACTGTTTGTGGGCCATGGTCTTATCTTTGTTCACTTTCTCTCTATCTCTCTCGAGCTGTGTCTCAATCACACTACCGCACACACACATACACACACACGCACACGCACACACACACACACACACACACACACACACACACACACGCACGCACGCACGCACGCACACACGCTTTTTATTTTTTGTTTTGTGATTGATAACCGTAAATCTAATTACATCAAAATGATACTTGAATGAATTTAAACTTCAGCATTCTCGGTCTAAATGTACAGACCAGTATTCAAGAAACCACCCAGCCTTTCTGGGAAAACAGAATGAATACATTAAAAAGCTCCTGTAGCAATTACACCGTATTCCCATCACAGCACGCAGATAACACAATATGGCCACTTTGACTTTTAACCCTTTGAATGAAACATCTGTCTGCTTGCATCTTATGTTTCTTCTCACACTCTTCGCTAGGGCAGTAAAAAAAAAAAAAAAACTCCTCAAACTTCCAACCTGCGACTCAAGAATTTGCCGATCACATATCTATTCAGTTAGTGTGCTGAAACGGGTCGTAAAATGACATCCTTTCTTGCTTTTTTTCACGTTTGAAAATGTTTGGGAACTGTTTTCGGATATCTTTCTCTACGTTCTCGGTTTTTGTCTACCTGTTACGTCCTGTCTTTCAACGATTTTTGTGCAGTTTCGAAAATATGTCCGTGAAAGATCAGAATCAGAAGAGCCTTGTTGGTAGGGCACAGAGAGAGAGAGAGAGAGAGAGAGAGAGAGAGAGAGAGAGAGAGAGACAGACAGACAGAGAGAGAGAGAGACAGAGAGATAGAGAGACAGACAGACAAAGAGAGAGACAGAGAGAGAGAGAGAGAGTAACGGGTGGTGAATAAGTGGGCTCAGAGCAGACATAATGGTACTCTTTTGTCAGAGAATGGTGAAACTATCTTTTTTCATGGTCAAGTATTATTTCTTTAAACGGTTCCTGGAATGGCGACTTAAGGAATGCACAAAGGTCAAACGGCTAAAAGGTCTATTAATCGCACTGGAGGTGAATCTGGACCAATGGTCAAAATCGACTCATATTGGTCACATGACTGACAAAACTCGACGGAACGAGCCAAAAATAAAAGAAAGCCTGAAATGTTAAATATCCCACAGGCTATCGGCCGAAGAGGCAGCGAGCTATCAGAGGGTCACGTTTTCTAGAGGTCGATATGATGGAAGCCTAAGCCCCATCCCTCTCCGTCCGCCGCCTTCAACCTCTTTTTGAACTGAAATAGGTACCCATTAACTTCGCAGGCAAACGCTCTAATCGTCTGACCACTGGCCTCTGTTGAAAGCAGCAGCAGCAGCAGCAGCAGCAGCAGCAGCAGCAGCAACAACAACAACAGCAACACAACGAAAGGCTTAGATGTAGAAGCAGATGTAGCCATTGCAGACTGCTCCACTCACCCAGTCAATGGAGGACCCAGTGGCAACACGGGACGTTGCAGGGCAAGCATGATGCCTTTGACTCCTTGTGTGGAGCTGCTTCCCTGTCAGTCCTGCCTGGTGCAAAGACTGACTGCCTTCCACAGAGAGAGAGAGAGAGAGAGAGAGAGAGAGAGAGAGAGAGAGAGAGAGAGAGAGAGACAGAGACAGAGACAGAGATAGACAGAGAGAGAAAGAGAAACAGAGAGTCAGAGAGAGAGAGAGAGAGAGAGAGAGAGAGAGAGAGAGAGAGAGAGGAGACAGAGAGACAGAGAGAAAGAGAAACAGAGAGAGTAAGACAGACAGACAGACGGACAGAGACAGACAGACAGAGAGAGAGAGAGAGAGAGAGAGAGAGAGAGAGGGAGAGAGAGGGAGAGAGAGGGAGAGAGAGAGAGTGGGAGACGTAAAGACTGGTCTGAAAATGTCTTAGACACCCTCCCCCCCCCCCCTAGACACCCTCCTCATCCTCCACCCCCCATTATCCTCACCTCTACTCTCAACGTTGGTTCCAGTCAGAGCTACGAAAGAATCTCAATTCCTCAACTGACTCCGCTTACACCTTCTGATCATTGTTGCCATCGGATTTCTAACTGCCGTCGGAAATGAACTGTTCCTGAACATTGCTTCCTTTAAAGTCTGCGGTTTATTGCCAGTCCCCCAGTTGATCATCTGATTTTGTACTGACGTCTGGGTCGGTTGTTTGATCAGTCGTTTGTTTGTGATTGGTCTAATACAATGTTCTGCACAGAGTCTTGTGGAGCTGCAATTTTGAAGAAGAAAAGCAGTCGGTGTCGTTGTGGTTGTCCTTGTACGGACATAGACGGGGAAGTCTTAGTCACTTCCCGGATAAAGTAACCGATAATGTCGTTTAATGACGTTTGCTGGTCTGTGCTAAACTTCTGTTAGTTTGACGGGTTTTTTTTTTTTCTTGTAGGAGGAGGACTCCACGTTATGGCACTATTCTGTGAGAGGAATTGTACAAGCGTGATACACTACCTCTTCCTACAGGCCTACCAACAAAACTTGAGTTTCTTTTTTTTTTTGTCCTTAATCTGTTCTTTTTTTTTTTCTGAACTTTTAAAAGAAACAGACTTCGAGGAAAATTCGTGCAGATGAACTTTTCCAGACTGGGGTGCGAGTTAACTTTTTGTAGGTTCACTCATTTAGCAGGAATAAGATATACCGTTTCTTACACCGAGAACGCCACATTTTTAGCATACATTTGGACTCCCCATATTCAGTCCACGTGTCCAACCTTTAGAGGCTTTTCTTTTCCATTGTCATGCTTTTTCTTTTTTCATCTGTTTTGGAGTCTTTTTCTTAAAAAAACAAAAAAAAAAAACAAAAACAAAAAAAAAACAAACAAACAACAAAAAAAACAGACATGACTTTGAACGCAGGCGATTCATGTAAGTAGCAGAGGAATAAAAAAGGGAAGGGTTTAGTCACGGGGAAGCAGTGGAAGAAAGCTCCTGAAAGAGTGGAACCAGCGCACTGCCCATCATTAGCACGTTCAACATGTGAAATGCCAAGTCATGTTTTTTTTTAAAAAAAAATTCCATTTTTCCATTTCTTTACTAGGTTGAACAGGAAGCCATTGATTTACCTGATCAATGCATTTTGACCATGTTCTATATCAGTGCATAGAATCAATACAATAAATTCGTTAAAAAAAAAAGTGTATGTCATTGCAAAAGTAAAGAAGACAAACTTGCCTCTTTAGTCCATTTTGTTCTCTCTCTCTTTGAACTGCCAGAAATGCTTGAGATGCCTCTACCACCTCATGCGGTCTACGCTCGTATACCCAGCATCCGTGCCCAGCATGGTGATCCAGCCAGTTGAGTTATCAATGCGTAGGCCCAGGAATTTTTCCCAGCTCGTGCCCATGAGACCGTCTTCCCTAAACTCTTTACTTTCATGACTTATTCCCCTTCGTGCGTTTTCTCGAAGTATACAAACCTGCAGGACTGGAGTTTTTGAGCTGAGCTGTGCTTCGCTCATTGTGATGCCTTCTGGGTGACAAGAAAACCCCCCCCCCCAAACCCCCCCCCCCCCCCCCCCCCCCCCCCCTGCGCCCCCCCCCCCCCAACACAACACACAACACAACACACACCACGCTCATAATTAGCCTGCTGCTTCTTCGGGTTTGTTGACAGTTCCACGTGTATCCGTTCCATTTGGATTGTGCGATTCCCTCAGCTCCTCCTGTTTCCGGGCGTTTTGCTTTCAGCTTGAATGTTCTACTTCTTTCTAGCGGTTGTTTTTTTTTTTTTTTTTCTGGACGAGTTGTGTTTTATGTGTTTGTATTAATGTTAATGTGTTGGGTGAGTGTTGTGAGGGGATCTTTCAAAGGAAGAATCAGAGAGGTTTTTGTTTTTCAGCCACAGAATGAATGTTGTGTGTGTATGTGTGTGTGGTGTGTGTTGTGTGTGTGTGTGTGTGTGGTGTGTGTGTGTGTGTGTGGTGTGTGCGTCTCTCTCTCTCTCTCTCTCTCTCCCCTCTCTCTCTCTCTCTCCTGCTCCTCCCTCTCTCTCTCCTGTGTGAGACAGACAGACAGACAGACAGACAGAACAGACATGCACAGAGAGATATTGCCAAGGAGGCCGAGGATCAAAACTGAAAAGAAATTATTCTTCATGCTAAACATTTTAAACAGTACTTAGTTCCCCACACCCGTCTTTGAAGTTCTTTGTGTTCTGTTTGGAATACGAAGAGGTAAAACCACAGTTTATATCAGAGAGAGAGAGAGAGAGAGAGAGAGAGAGAGAGAGAGAGAGAGAGAGAGAGAGAGAGAGAGAGAGAGAGAGGCAGACAGACAAACAGACAGACGGACAGACTACACACACACACACACACACACACACACCACACACACCACACACACACACCACACACACAAACCACACACACACACACACACCCACGCGCGCGCGCGCGCACGCACACGCACGCACGCAACACAACACACACACACACACACACACACACACACACACACAGAAAGAAAGAGAGAGAGAGAGAGGCAGAGAGAGAGAGAGACAGAGAGAGAGAGAGAGAGAAAGAGAGAGAGAGAGAGGCAGACTGACAAACAGACAGACGGACAGACTACACACACACACACACACACACACACACACACACACACACACCACACACACAGATATGAGAGAGAGAGAGAGAGAGAGAGAGAGAGAGAGAGAGAGAGAGAGAATCTGATTTTTAGAGTCTGATTCATAGAGAAAAGTTATCAGAAGACGAGGTTGAATGTAATTTCTGTGTATGTACGTATACATGGAGAGAGAGAGAGAGAGAGAGAGAGAGATAGAGAGAGAGAGAGAGAGAGAGAGAGAGAGAGAGAGAGAGAGAGATTTTTTTCTGTGTATG
>JADBJO010004034.1:95000-100000 GCA_016801955.1 Conus betulinus | reverse complement strand
GTGTTTGTTTGACTATATTCAAGATCAGGTAGACTATGCCGATCTGGAATAAATGCTAATTTGTGTTTGTTTATTGTTCCAGTTTGTTTTGCTGTGCACGTTTGTCAGGTAGATGGCACGTTGGCAAGCCTGGAGCATCCTCTCTTGGGGTTGTCACTTTCTTTGTACTGTGTGCTCTGTGTTTGCGTTTCGTCTAGGAGTTCTGGTGTCGTTAGCAGCATTCGTTATGAGTTATGGGCGTATGATAATTTCATCATGAGAGCAAACGTTACCCTACTTGTTAACCATTTGCGTGCCATCTCTTTAGGCAACCCTACTTTTAACCATTGTGCCATCTCTTTAGGCAACAACGAAATCTAAAGTACGTTATAGGGTTGACGTCTGTATGGAATAAAATCCCTATAAGTCGAGAATTCTCGTAACTTGGTTTACTAACGATTTACAAACCTGTTCAAATATAAATTGTTTAGAAAAACCAGTTGATGTAAAATGCTTGCTCGAAATTTGGATTTCAAGAGAACTAACCCTTCGATGTACGGGTTTGAATCCTAAAATCACATATCATATCAAAATAAATTTCACCATACATTTTTTTTTTCACTTTATAAAATTAATGTCATAAATGTGTATGGAACAAGGAAAAAAGACATCACAAAAACAAATAAATCCTGAATAGAGGGGTCAGAAACCATCGTGTAGGACTCCCCAGAATTGTAAACATTTGCTCACACATAAAAATTGATATGGATGAGTAAAACTGAAATAGAGTCATAAATGGAAGACTATGGCATCATCTAAATTTACTCTTTTGAATGATATTCTTAAGTATTGGCCATAAGTTATTCCAACTTTCATTAAACATAATTTTCCTCTTCTGAATGATAATCTAAACTATATGGACCATTAATGATCTCGACTGTCTTTATATTAAATATCTCTCTGACAAAGGAATTTTATGCACACACAGATTTTCCCCGCAATATTGATTGTAGAAATTCTGGTCAACTCCTTGCAAATCCAACTTTTGATCAAAGACCATTTATGGGGAATTAAGTTGTTGCAGGATTAGAAAAAAAAAGTGCAAGGAAAGACGTGTACTATTAGCGCATTTTACCGGGACGAAAATAAAACTTTTTACTTTATATGAACAAGCTAAAGAAAAAAAATTATAATGTGAATGTTGGTTTTGTCGCCTTTGCCGATTTTAGAGCAGCAATTACTGAAAACATATAAAAATAAAGATGTTTACCTATATAAATGTTTGAATATGCACATGTGCTTTAAAATGCTGTTTATATTTCTCGGGCCTAAGCATCATTACAATGTTTTTATAGATAACCGATATCCATCCAAAATTTTGCGCTTAATGAAATAAGAAACTGAACATTGAAACCGATTGGGGGAACACTGTTTTAGTCGTCTTGGCAAGATTTCTGATGTCTAGATGAATGGTTTCAGTCAAGAATTGTACTTAGATGCCTTGGGACCAATGTTGTACTGACAAGAGATAGGTGTAATTGACACTGTCCGTTGCAGTTGTTATAACATATTGCAGGATGATATATGTTTTTGCAATGTACAACAATTTAATGTATCACAGGCTGCTATATGTTTGGCAATGTACAACGATTTAACATTGACAGGCTGCTATATGTTTGGCATGTACAACGATTTAACATTGACAGTTTCAGTAATTGAGAAATCTCTGAATGTATCTCATTTGCTTTTGCTGAAATATTACTTATACAGGAATATGACAAGAATGTACACATCGATCCCGTGTTTTGTTTCATAATTTACCAACTAAACGATATTTGTTCCAATGCAGACTAAACAAAAAAAAATATCCATTTTGCACGTTTTCATAAATAAGGTTAAAAAACATCAATATATCAGTGAAGAATACATTGCTTGTAAGAACATGATGTGCTAAGACTTTGTAACCCAGATAGTGTATGTATAACACTTATTTTGGCGACATAATTGAGAAGAATACAGGTGTGCACATTATATGATAGCTGCATATTTATTGTATCATAATATTACCAACATACCGGCCCGACTGAAGTTGTTAGTTGTCTGTATGTGTTGCAGTACATATTGTTTTGTATTATCTTTCTACACTGTATGTTTTGCAAACCCACACGTGATTGAAGATGACGTAACTGATCTTCCACCCCCGCCCTACCACCCCTACCCTCCCTCTCTCTCTCCCCTCTCTCTCTGCCTGTCTGTCTGTCTCTTTGCCTCTTCTGTCACTTTTTCCTTATCAACATTCATCTTTACAACGTATTACTCCATATCATTTGCGCCCATTATCGAAAAAAGCATGTATAGTAATCTTTGCATAAAATGAAACATAAAAATGAGTTTATCAATGAAAACAAAAGCTACAACTAACTTACACCTTTCACACCTGTTCCACTTTCCTCCCTCCCTCCCCCTCCCTCCCTCTCCCCCCCCCCCCCCCACTGCCCCCCCAATCCTCCTCCATCCTCCCCCGTCTCTCTCCATCCCTTCCAGCGTCTTGGCACTCCCCCGTTCCCTTAATCCACGCTCCGCTTTCCCCGTCCCCTCCTCATACTATCTTTCCTCCGTCCCCTCCTCATACTATCTTTCCTCCGTCCCCTCCTCATACTATCTTTCCTCCGTCCCCTCCTCATACTATCTTTCCTCCGTCCCCTCCTCATACTATCTTTCCTCCGTCCCCTCCTCATACTATCTTTCCCCGTCCCTCCTCCTCATACTATCTTTCCTCCGTCCCCTCCTCATACTATCTTTCCCCGTCCCCTCCTCATACTATCTTCCCCGTCCCCCCTCCCCTCCTCATACTATCTTTCCTCCGTCCCCTCCTCATACTATCTTTCCTCCTCCGTCCCCTCCTCATACTATCTTTCCTCCGTCCCCTCCTCATACTATCTTTCCCCCCCCTCCCCTCCTCATATACTATCTTTCCCCCGTCCCCTCCTCATACTATCTTTCCTCCGTCCCCTCGTCCTCATACTATCTTTCCCCGTCCGTCCCCTCCTCCTCATACTTTCTTTCCCCGTCCCCTCCTCATACTATCTTTCCTCCGTCCCCTCCTCATACTATCTTTCCTCCGTCCCCCTCCTCCTCTGCCCACTTCCTCTTTGTCTCTTCCCTTTCTGCGCTGCCCCCCCCCCCACCCCCTTCCCCCTCCCCTGTCACCCGCCCCTTCCCCACGTTTTCCTTACTTACCTTTTGCTTGGGATCCACTCCAAATCCCCTGAATTACAAAACAATAAAGTGTGCGCTCTACACTCCTTCCCTCCTCCTCCCGAATTCCCGCCTTCTCTCCTTCCTACATTTCCTTGACTTTCTACCCTTCCTGTCCCAATTCCCCGTCTCCCTTCCTCCCCCCCCCCCCCCCCCCCCGCATCTGCACCTCCCTCCCCCCCCCCCCCCCCCCCCAGCCTGAGACCTTCGAATTTCAAGTAGAAAAAAAAAGTGCCAGAAACCGGGGAATTGAATTATGGACTTTTTTTATGTTTAAGATTAAGATAACACTTTGTAATCGGGCTACTGCGGCTGACAGTCAGTAAGGTATTTTCAACACCAGCCGAAAGGTGAGTTATGACTCAGTGCCGACATAGTTTCGCTTTATAATAGACCGTCATAAAAATTCAGCTAATGCTACGTCTAGCCGAGGGATAATTCAAGGTTGAACTGTAACGAGTCACCGAGCTAGATTTGGAAAGATCAGACGAAAACTGTCGAACGTATAGACAAGATACTGATACATACACAAAGGGCAGACAGACGAACAGGCCGACAAGCAAAAGATGCATTATGCGTTAATTTCCTTTTTCGTTTGAAAAGTACGCTGTGCATGATGATCAAGGTTAAAATGATATATCACAAAATCCGGAATGAAGGTGAAGCGTAAAAGTGTTTATCTTTTAGGCTTACAAAGATAACATTTAAGCGTGTGCATCGGGCACAATAAGATGGATGGTTTTTTTACTCAGCGGAGAGAGAGAGAGAGAGAGAGAGAGAGAGAGAGAGAGAGAGAGATCCCTTTTATATGTTTTCCCCGCCTTTTTCTTCCAACTCTCCCTCTCTCTTGTCTCTTGACTCTTTCGGTCTTTCTCTTTCGCACTTCTTTAGTTCTATGTCGTGTGTGTGTGCGTGCGTGCGTGCGTGTGAGAGAGAGAG
Source organism: Conus betulinus (assembly GCA_016801955.1). Taxonomy (NCBI): domain Eukaryota; kingdom Metazoa; phylum Mollusca; class Gastropoda; order Neogastropoda; family Conidae; genus Conus; species Conus betulinus. Next base: position 95,824 of record JADBJO010004034.1, on the reverse strand, counting down.
AGAGTGTGAGTGTGTGTGCGTGTGTGTGCGCGCGCGCGCGCGTCTGTGTGTGTGGTGTGTGTGGGTACCTATGTGATTGCAAGTGCTTGAGTGTGAAAAAATCTTCAGACATTCAGACAAACAAAGATATATGGGAATAGTACTTTTACTCTACCAAACTTGACATTTATTTTCCACCTCTTTGTTCCCTTTTTTGACGGGAAAAGTTAAGTGATGGAAAACTAATAGACCAGAAATATCCTACAACCCAGACAGACAAAGAGAACGACAGAGAGAGAGAGTGTTCAGACAAAGAGACAGACACGAATCAACAACATGAACAAGTTCCATCACCCACGCGCGTCAGAACAAGCATGTGAACCCGCCGTTGTTGTTGTTGTTTCCCAGACCACTGCTTCAATGTCACAGAGAGAGAGAGAGAGAGAGAGAGAGAGAGAGAGAGAGAGAGAGAGAGAGAGAGAGAGAATTATTAGATTAATTTTCTCCGCCGTGTTCCCTGTGTTATTTCATTGATCCACGCTGTTCCAAATTCGTGTTTTTACATAGCAGAGAGAGAGAGAGAGAGAGAGAGAGAGAGAGAGGGAGAGAGAGAGAGAGAGACGAGAGAGAGACCAGAGAAGACACGAAGAGACAGACAGAGAGAATGAGACAGAGAGAGACAAAGAGAAACAGAACGCGAGAGAGAGAGAGAGAGAGAGAGAGAGAGAGAGGAGAGAGAGGGGAGGGAGAGACAGAAACAAACAGAGAGAGACAGAGACAGAGACAGAGAGAGCAGGCAGACAGACGGACAGAGACAGGCAAACAGACAGAGAGAGAGACAGAGA
>JADBJO010004034.1:90000-92500 GCA_016801955.1 Conus betulinus | reverse complement strand
GCACAGCCAATGTTAGTGGGTAGGCCGAATTAGACAGGTTTTCTATCCTCCCCCCACCCCCGCTCGTTAACCTCCCCCCCCCCCCCCCTCCCACTCCCCCCCCTCTCTCCACACGGTGCGGGTATCCCTCTCTGCTAGCTAAGGACTGGACAGTGGTGTGGACCTTAAGAGAGCCACTTAAATAAAGAGTGTGGCGTGGTGTGAGTTCCCTTTAGCGTAATACTTAAAACCTGGATCAAATTGTGATTAGAGATCATTATACCGGAGGTGTTGAAGGTTTGGATTCCGGGCTGTGTTCGGTTTATCTCTGTTCTGTGCTGCTTTTTTTCTGTCTGTTTTCTGTCACTACATTCTACATCTGATTTTTGTTTCGCTCATGTTTTCTTTAACCCCCTTAATTCTTTAACGTCCCCCCCCCCCCTCCCCAATATTTTTTCTTTCTATCTTTTATTATCGTCGATTGATTTTTATCTCTCCTTTTGTGTGTTTCTAATAGTTTCACATGAGTGAACGCACAAATGGCAGTGGACAACCGAAAGTGTTCACGTGATGTGTTTTTGTCCGTGAAGCCAAAAAAATAAAACGGATATTATCAGTAGAGTCACTTTAGCTTCTAGTGCGCTCATTGAAAGCATTTATCACTTCCTGTTGGTCGACTAGCTGTATGTCTGTCTGATATTCACGAGTTTTCTGTCGGTTCTCCACACTTTTCAGCTGACAGTGTCAAATTGTTCCGTCTTAAAGCACACACATAGTGGTTCACGGGCAGCCAAAGGGCTGCGTACAGTCGACAGGCCGACCTCGCATACTAACAGCGGTCAAGAAGAAGCTGGTATACATGATTACCTGCGAGGGCACACCAGTCCACTGAACGATTCTCTCGCCAGAAAAGTGATTGGCTACTTGTAGGTGAGACGTGACTCTGACGAAAACAAATAAATAGAAACTGAGGGGGGTGTATTAATTCTGTCCCCTCTATATCTTTGGCGATACTCATACCGAACCACTTGCACCTAACTGTAGCTTCAGTCTTCGTCTAATGGCAACGTGGGAATAAGAATGCCCATCATCTTGCGGACCAATCAAGGGATGTTGTTATCTATGGTGCCAGAGGGAATAGGGCTGGTTCTGGGGTGGGATTGGTAGAATGGCGACACGTGATTAAAAGACATTGTCTTTCTGATCTCTGCCTTATATAGACAGCATTTATGTGATTTGTATAGAAGATCCAGAGGGATGAAAGTGAAAGAAAGAAAACTTTGGTTTTGCGTTGGTTGTCTGTCTCGTGTGTGTGTGTGTGTGTGTGTGTGTGTGTGTGTGTGTGTGTGTGTGTGTGTGTGTGTGTGTGTGTGTGTGTGTGTGCGTGCGTGCGTGCGTGCGTGCGTGCGTGCGTGTGTGTGTGTGTGTGTGTGTGTGTGTGTGTGTGTGCGCGCGCGCGCGCGTGCGTTCGTGTGCTTGCGTGTGTGTGTGAAAACGGAGGTGCCCATTGTCAAATAATCGAGCGCTCGCGTGTGGAGCGGACGGTCGTTAATTCAAAACACATGAAGTCGAACTTTTAGGGGACTGGAAAACCCTCTCTGTCCACCCGTCCACCCAGTAGTTAATGGGTACTGATTCAGATCAGGAAAGATTGAATCAGCAGACAGAAATGGGTGTGCTACTTTCAAAACGAAGTGACTGAGGGCGGAAAATGAAGCAAACTTTAGAAAGAGAGGGGGTTAGTTACCGCCAAAGCTACGTTTTTCCAGATGCCGTACCTTAAAACGTAGAGTTCATTGCCCCTTACGATCAATGTGCGGCAGGATTTTAGACCTTTGATAATAATGTACGACCGTGGAATTAGTCGAATCCTGCATACCGTCTCGTCATTTGTTCATGAAACCGGCAAATCCATCTGTTGGCGCCTCGTCTCTCTCAACTGTCATGTTTTCATCTGCCATCTCCTTTTCGTAACGCCATCAAAATGGTTTTGTCTGTTGGCACCATTTCACCGGAGAGCTAGAACGAGTTTTTCAACCCTGTCTTGGTCAGGTCAAAGATGAAGAAGGGACAGGATCAGTACCTTCTCCTTTGGCTCAAACTCCGACAAACTGTAGGATTGCGACATTCCGTGGGCGTAACAAACACCGCAAACGTCAACGACCGAGGCAATAATGATTTATTGCGGAGAAAGAGAGATCTTCGTGAGAAGGAAAGGTGGCTTGAAAAGGAGCTGTTCTTCGGTGAGTGGTGTGTATGCTACAAGACGCTTCCCAACGAAGACGTGAGCAGGCCCAACAGGCGACGACCGTAGGTCTGTCGCCTCATTTGGAACTCATCAGGCTTGCCGCTGCGTCCTGGTGACTTGCTGATGAGAAGCACTTCTGTGAAAAAAAAGACAACTTCCCCGAATGGGACTGATCCATTGCCTCCAACATCTCTCTCTCTCTCTCTCTCTCTCTCTCTCTCTCTCTCTCTCTCTCTCTCTCTCTCTCTCTCTCTCTCTCTCTCTCTCTCTCTC
>JADBJO010004034.1:80000-85000 GCA_016801955.1 Conus betulinus | reverse complement strand
AATATTGGTCTTACTCATGCTGACATTTAATTCTAGTCTGCCTGTTGAAGAATACAATTATCTAGTTGCCTCTGGAGACCAACCACTGATACTGATAAAAAAAAAAAAAAAAACACCATTAGCAAAAAGCAGCATAAACGTTTCTAACACGTCAAAAGTTACTCCATGACGGCGATTTTCAATTATTTCCTAGGCTAACTCACTAATGAATAGGGAAAATGAAATCGTACTACGGACACCTCGTTGTTTGACCTCACTTGTACACTTGACAGATTCTGCCGATTTTGCGCCTGGTCGTATTTTTGCTTTTACCTCACAATAAATACTCTGCATGGTACGATACAACTTACCCCTGATTCCATTTTTTATAACAATTTTCGAGAAATGGAATCAAAGCGTTTTCAAAGTCCGAAAAGGCAACATATAACTTCTAATTATTTACAAATTGTTTGTGAACAGCTGCAAGCAGAGTAAACATATGATCAAATAACCTCTTTTAAACCCCGTCTGATGTTCTCCGATTAAATTGTTCTAACTTACCCCATTCATGCAATTTACTATTAATAACAGAACTGTAAAGTTTGCAACAAACATTACATAATGAAACACCTCTATAATTATTTACATTGTTAACCTCACCCTTCTTGAATAAGAGTAAAATTAAGGATTCTTTCCAGCTGTCTGGGTAAACGCCATTATCAAAGAGGAAGTTAAACAGCTTCACTAAGAAATTCAAGACGGACTCGCAAGAGTTATATATATATATATATAAAATCCCCAATTAGACCATCAGGGCCAGCTGATTTTCCATTTTTTCAAAATTCTGATTGCGAGCGACATTTCTTCTCGAGGTATTGCTCTGTCACAAGGAAATTTCTTTCTTCTTTATATCTTCTTTATCGTGAACTATGATCTCTGTTATATTATTTTCGTCAACTGAGAGAGAGAGAGGGAGAGAAATGGAGAGAGAGAGAGAGAAAGAGAGAGAGAGAGAGAGAGAGAGAGAGAGAGAGAGAGAGAGAGAGAGAGAGAGAGAGAGAGACCGAGCCAGAGACAGAGAGAGAGAGAGAGAGATTCTTTGCTGTACTCCCTGTGTTATTTCATTGATTCATAATGTGCTAAATTCATGTGTTGAGATAACCCAATTAACAGAAGAAAAAAAAAAAAGCACAAAACCATTTACTACCCAAATGGCTCTCAGCATTACTATCAAGCGATTTTTTTTTAAAGAAATACATATTTCATTTAGAGGTCTCAAATAACAGACACTAAGATACACAAAACCCTACTCCCCAAATGGCTTTCAGTCTTAGTAACAAGCGAATCTTTCTTTGCGTTTTAAGAAATGTTCTTTCATTTCCTTCACAAGTCACAAATACACACCACCACAAGTCACAAATACAAATACCAGACAACGATGCAAAAAAACCCCCTACTCCTCAACATGGTTTTCAGCAGTAGATATTAGCAAATTTTTTACCTAACAAATGTATCCGCTTAACGTTACACATAACAGACACAAAACAATCACAAAACCATACTCTTAAATCGCTTTCATTATCAAGAGACAAGCGATCTCTCTTAAACATTTATATCTCTTTGCCGTCACAAATAACAGACACACAAATTCACAAAACCATACAATGCAAACGACTTTCAGCTTTAAGAATAAGTGAATATTACACAAAAAAAAGTATTATCTTCAAAATCTTACAACGAACAGACATAAAACAAATGCACAAAAACGATTCTCTGAATATGGCGTTGAGCATTAGAAACAAGCGAACATAACAAAAATAATTTAACAAAGCTGTCCCCATAAGTTGCTACGAATAACCGACACAAAAATGCACGAAACCTTACTCTTCAGATGGCTGTCTGCATCAGAATGGCAATGGCACAGCACAACACAGCACAATGCAATGTAACACAACACACAGCAATACAATGCACACAACAAACAAACATCTTTTTTTACTTTTACACAGATCGGAACACTCCAGTTCAAGTAAAAATCAAGGAACAGAAAAGACATGAAGACAGAGCACGAGGATGATTTTGAAATCGTGTGGGAACAGAGGAAGTCTTTGACTCATTTTCATAAACTTCTCTTTTCATATGAGTATTTATTCATTGACTTTTCGAGGAGTATGCGAAATGCAGACAGAAATGCGGTGAAAAAATCTTTATAATCTATACCCCCCCCCCCCCCCCCCATTCTCTCCTACGCTTTTCCCTACCCCCAGCATCTCTTTCTCCCCCCCTCTCTCTCTCTCTCTCTCTCTCTCTCTCTCTCTCTCTCTCTCTCTCTCTCTCTCTCTCTCTCTCTCTTTTCAACAAAAATATATTACGTCCTTTGGTTCACAGAATCACGTTTAGTTTTTGTTCTTGCTTAACTGCGTAGATCTTTAGGCATATTGCTAGCTATTGTTCACCTTTGTAATGACGGCTTGTGACAAGAATAAACGTCGAAGTCTCTCTCTCTCTCTCTCTCCTCTCTCTCTCTCTCTCTCTCTCTCTCTCTCTCTCTCTCTCTCTCTCTCTCTCTCTCTGAGAGGAGTTGATGATGTGGGTGGTGAGACTTTTTGGGTGGCAGTGTGTATGCGTGCGTTTGTGTGTGTGTTTTGTGTGTGTGAATGTGTGTGTGTGTATGTGTGTGTGTGTGTGCGTGCGTGCGTGCGTACATGCGTGCGTGCGTGCGTGTGCGTGCATGCGTGTGCATGCGTGCGTGCGCGCGCGCGCGCGCGCGCGCGCGCGCGCGTGTGTGTGTGTGTGTGTGTGTGTGTTTGGTGTGTGTGTGTGTGGTGTGTGTGTGTGTGTGTGTGTGTGTGTGTGTGTGTGTGTGTGTGTGTGTGAGGTTTATTTTCTTGACACACAACGTTGGGATAGAGGCGGAAGTGTCGAGAGGAGGAGGGGTGGGGGGAGGGCTGGGGGGTAGGGGGGTGGGTGGGGGGGGTAGGGGGGTGGGGTGGGGCGTTTGCATTTATTGACATGCATGTTGTCAGTTGTATTGACCATCTGCTTCATGCGGTTCTCAGCAAAGCTTCAAGTTACGACAAAAATATGCAACAATGTATAGGTGCTAACGGGGCAGCGAAGCAATGTCCAATACATCCCTAGGTCATTACCAGTAGGACTATTTAATAGAAACAATGACAAGTTGTATGTCAAGGTGGTCATGTAAAAATCTTTAGTACTTCGTGTATAGTGAGGATTGGAAGGAATTTTTTATTGCATGACAGGAAAGAATGAAATAAAGCGTTACATGCTTTCCACCAACACAACAACAAGTTCTTGGTGTATCTGGTTTAATGTGATGTGTATTACATGCAACACAAAAAGAAGCTATAGGTTAAATAGAAAATTGTGTGCGTGCGCGTGCGTGTGTGTGTGTGTGTGTGTGTGTGTGTGTGTGTGTGTGTGTGTGTGTGTGTGTGTGTGTGTGTGTGTGTGTGTGTGTGTGTGTAAGTGTGTACGCTACATGAGTACACGCGCGTGCGTTTGTCTGAGCGCGTGCGCGTACGTTTGTTTGCAGCAGTATGCTGCATGTTGTTGTTGTGCACACTGAACAGAAATACAGACACCGGGTGAGGGGTGGGGGGGTGGGGGTGGGGGTGGGTGGGGTTGGGGATGTATAACGCGTCCGGAGTGAGACTGGAAGCCATCAAAGGGACAAACAAGCTTTTTCCCCTTCCAATAACGCAATGAACTGTCCAGACTTTCCTCTATTCTTTTTTTTCTCTCTCGCTAAAATCTATATAAGGGTCAGGCTTCTTAAAGGTCAAGAGATCTCCGCCAAGAGATGTGCCCAATGCTGCATGGCAGGCGAAAAGCGCGCAGGTATACTTGCAGAGAAACATGCTTCGTCGAGAGGCTTAAGTAAGAACACCGACAGACTGACAGACAGACAGACAGACAGACAAACACGAGGGTCTGGTACCGAACATTCACCGTATCTAAGTTTCTTTAGAAATAATAATAAAATGTCTAGAATGAAAGGAGAGAGAGAGAGAGAGAGAGAGAGAGAGAGAGAGAGAGAGAGAGAGAGAGAGAGAGAGAGAGAGAGAGAAGCATAGATGGGGAAATTTCTAGGGACGACTTATGTTTTCATGGTTCTAATATTCCACGCTTGTTTGAGTCTTTGTTGTTGTTGCTGTCGTCGTCGTTGTTGTTCGTTTGCTTGAGTCTTTGTTGTTGTTCTTGTTGTCGTTGGTGATCATGTTGTTTGTTGATGTTGTTGCTGTTACTGCTGCTGTTATTGTGTGTGTTTTCGTTCTTGCTTGTTTGGTTTGTTACCATCGAGGCGTTTCCCTAGGACTCCCAACACGATCTGTGCAGCTGCCCCTAGAAACTCTGACGGGCGTAGAAACAAAGCAGTGATGACAACTGAGGTGAAGGCAAGAGCATTACTACCTTTCCTCTTTCCAGCCTCTCTTTCTATGACTCTTGTTTCTTGATCGTTTTCCACGCTGTCGTAATCATCCCAAGACCAGGGTTCTCGCACAGGCACCCTTCCTGTCTCCTCCTCACTGCCTCTACTGCTGGATACAGCGAAGAATAACAACAGAAACAACAATAGAAACAATAACATGAACACACACACACACACACACACACACACACACACACACACACACACACACACACACACACACACACACACCACTTACGTACACATGCACAACAACAACAAACAACAACAAAACAACAAAACAACAACAACAACAACAACAACTGCTGGAATGCTGGCAGCAACAGCAGCAACAAAAACGCAACAACGGTGACACTGGTTAGTCAGCCAGTTGTTCTCAATTTTATTCATTTATTCATTGCAGTCCCTCGACCTGTTTTTCCTTTCTTTTGTTTTTCACTTTGGCTGTCTCTTCCCCCGTTTCTTCTTCTGTCGGGCACCTTTCCCATCCCCGCTCTGAGGCACACCTAGAATCATTGCTGTTTTCAGTGGCATCGCTAGCAGTCCACAGGGAAATAACATTATCAAG
>JADBJO010004034.1:47500-67500 GCA_016801955.1 Conus betulinus | reverse complement strand
AGAAAGTAAGGAGAATCAACTTTCAAATGCAAGAAAGAAAATTCTCAAAACAAGCTCATTGCGCCAGTCTATAAATACTCGATTCCATCAGCAAAGCCTTGGCGCATTAATTTTTGGTATGCAGCCACACCGCCCCGTGTGTCATTAAAAACAAAACAAAATAAAGAACCTGGGGCATGCGCCATCTCAACGCCTCCACGTACAATGCCACTGCCTATTCGGTGCTCCAGTAAAAGGTCAGTTTGGCCGTTCGTATGGATGACACGTTGCACATAGCATTCGCCCTGAAGTCGGAAGTTGCATGAAAAAAAAGGCCGAGTGACTAATATTGACTGAGTGAAGCGGGTAATGACTGAATGTGGCGACAGCGCGCAGCTCTTCAGTCGGCCGGCTCTACCCAGGTAGGCAGCCCGTTGTGTTTAATTGGTGGAGTGGAATTGTAAAGTGCTCACAGCTTGGCTTCTAACCGAGGATAAGCGCTCTATAAGCACTGAAAATGATAATGATGATGATGATGAACAATAGTGATAATGACAATAGTAATAATCATAATAATAACAATGATAACAATAATATCGACAATAATAATGATAACAAAAATAATACCAGTCAACATCCTTCAGGGTAAACAGGAATTAGCGCTGTTTTTTCCTCCTCAAAACAATAGTGATGACTGCTACTCCTATTATCATTATTTTCATGAATAATTTTTTTTTCGTGAAAACGGTTGTTATCATGAGCGTTTGAAACGTTATGTCCTCAATTTTTAAATATTAGTCATAGTGCCAAAAAAAAAAGTTAAAAAAAAAAAACGAATCACAAGACAACACGCGACGCGTTTCGACCCTTGGGTCTTCTTCAGGCAAGATACAAAACACTCAGGACAAGGAAAAAAGCACGAGCAGTCACTTATCTTCATCCAATTCGGCGCAAGGTAGGCGCTGAATAACGGTATGTCCACGTACGACATATTCACCACTCGCACAGCTTTCCTCCAGATTTCCTTCGACAACAGCGTGGTACCGATTCTGACCTCGGGTCTCTGTCCACAGCTGTTCTCCACACACATACACGGAGGAACAAAGAATTCCTGCGATTCTGGCGAATGGCGACCTCTGGCGGAGAGAGTTTGTTAGATTTGTGTGAATAGTTTCTCGAGACTGGCTGGCATACTAGGCAATGATGATGGCACAGAGGATGAGAGTCTGAATCAATCAGCTCATCCAGTGTTTGGGATACTAAAAACATGCCGTGGCATGAACCAGTCGTCGTTAATTAGCTGCTTGACGGTGACATTATCACACCCTTCATGCAACGGTGCTGATTTCATCAAATCAGGTTCCAGTTTCAGAAACCCAGTTACTTGCGAAAAGCTAATCTAAGCAGCTTCCACCTAACGCTGTCTCTTTGAGCTCTTGCCACCTGTGTTTGGGAAGATCGATGTAATTTGTCCTGGCCACTGCACATATCGTAAACGATATCTAGGGGTCGAAGAAGAAGAAGAAGAAGAAGAAGAAGAAGAAGAAGAAGAAGAATGCGAAGAAGAATGCGAAGAAGAATGCGAAGAAGAAGAATGCGAAGGAGAAGAATGCGAAGAAGAAGAAAGAAGAAGAGAAGAAGAAAAAAGAAGAAGAAGAAGAAAGAAGAAAGAAGAAGTAGAAGAACAAAAAGCAGAAGCAGAAGAAGAAGAAGAGAAGAAAAACGAAGACGAAGAAGAACGGAAGCAAGAAAAGGAGAGGAAGAGGAGGGGGGGGGGGGGGATAAGAGGACGAGGAGAAGGAAGAGGTGGAGGAGGAGGAGGAGGAGGAGGAAGGAGGAAGAAAAAGAAGAAGAAGAAAGAAGAAGAAGAAGAAGAAGAAAAGAAGAAGAAGAAGAAGGAGAGAGCCGGAGGAGGTAAAGACAAAACAAAAGGAGAGGGAGAGAAGAAGAAAAAGAAGAGACGAATATGCAGAAGAAGGAGGAACAAGGGGTCAGGTCATGTTCTTCATAGATCAACTGATCACGGAGACCACGTCCCGGCTTGGGACAATGAGGAACAGGAAAGGAAAAAGAAGTGAGGGAGGAGGAGAAGGAGTAAGAAGAGGAGGAGAAAGAAGTAGAGAAGGAAACACAAGTTAAAAAAAAGAAACAATGTAATTCGTTGTGTGACCACTCACACACACACACACACACACACACACACACACACTCCCACATACGCACACACACACACACACACACACACACACAGACACACACACATACACAAAAACACACACACGCACACGCGTCACACACACACACACACACACACACACACACACACACACACACACATGTCACACACCACACACACACACACACACACACACACACACACACACCCCCCCCCCCCCCCCCCCCCCCCCCACACACACATACAGAAATGCATACATACACACATACATACACACACAAACACACACGCACATACACACACGCACAACATGCATACAGAGAGAGATAGAGACAGAGAGAGAGAGAGAGAGAGAGAGAGAGAGAGAGAGAGAGAGAGAGCAATTCAGAAAACATTTTTTTTTTTTTTTCAAACAAACTACAGCGCTCTCCTCCCAAATGATTCGTAGGCGACATACACAGCCGAAAGTTTTAAGTACTCTCTCGGATAACCTTTGGAAAACAAAGTCTACAACTATCAGGCCTCACCTTTATTTGTCTCAACACTGGGTTGGAATTCCCACCGGCTACAACATCTTCCTGCCATATTTCTCCTGTAACGTACACCACCAAAGTTGTGATTACTCTCGGGATCACTCTAGGAAAACAAAACATAATATATGAGACCCTTTTTCTTCTTCCCAGTACAAGCTTGGGAATTTCAGAGAACTCCATCAACATTCACTATACTGCAGAACAAATAATATGGCGGGGGTGTGGGGGGGTGGTGGAGAACACAAGTGCAGACAAACATTATTCTGTGTTCATGGCAATGAGTTAGCACAGATGTGTAGAAGTTAATTTCTCAAGAGTGAAGCTTCAGGTAGAATTCGGCCTGTTTGTGCTTGTTCCCCCCCCCCCCCCCCCCCCCCCCCCCCGCCAGCCCCGGACTACTGCAAATAAGATGGACGTACCTGCCCATTATGTTGTTTTCTTTATCTGTGAAAGTGCGAAACGCAGTCATTCCCCTTGATGGTAGGGGAAACTGACAGCCACTTTGTGGAGCAACGCAGAAGGGCTGGAATGCTCTTGGTTTTGTTTTTTGGCTTGTTTGTTTGTTTGGGAGGGGGGGGGGGGGGGGTTTTAAACTAGGGTTAAACAGAGTGTTTGTTATCAATTTTTTTGGTGTTTATAGTCTCTTATTGCACAAAGTAATATCTAGTCTGAAAACTGACTTCACTTCTGGATCTATCACACAAATAAGTAAAAAAAAAAAAAAATGTAGATTACATCCAAATAAGCATCGCTGCATAGTTTTACTTCAGCAACAAAGTAACAAACAAAGCAGTGTGCCCACCTCTTTCTCGCAGCTCAAAACTCCCAAAACATGGGACAAGTTAAAGATCTTCAAGAAGAGAAATGAGACATTTAAACAAACTTCAAATTCTTTCAACTCCGTGTAGACTTTCAGGAATTCCTCCCATCCTTCTGCGGAAAGATGAAGCGGAAGCAGTGTTGTGCAGCTACAGGCTCCACACCCAAATTTAATGCCGCAAGGCCTTGCTTAAGGTGTCCACAATTTATAGACTGGCGGAATAGGATGTTTTGAGAATCTTTATTGCGTCAGAAAGTTGATTCTTCTCATTTTCTTTCATATGGCCATCAAGGTACAAGCCAGGTGGTTCCAAGCAGACAGATTTAAAACTCAAAGGAATGGGACTATGTGGGCGCTTCCAGCTGGCGCAAAGATAGGGATTACGGGTTAGTGCAAAGGTCTGAAATGTGACGTCAAATAAGGTGAAGGTCATGCATTTGAAGATTGTTCGCGATTTCATCAGTAAAATCCCCCCCCCCCCTTACATGGATTATATTGTGTTTTTAAAATCCTAATTGTGGCGTGTGGCCACAAACTGGTCACACAGACTTTACATAATCTGACTTTGTAGTAGGGTGAGAAGGCTCAATGATGCGTTCTGAGTGTAAGAGAGTAAACCACTCAGTGTTAAATATTATCTCTGACTATTGGACAGGTACATGCATTTCACGGCGAGTTCCTTGAAGACTTGTTTCGAGATTTTCTCTCTCTCTCTCTCTCTCTCTCTCTCTCTCTCTCTCTCTCTCTGCGTGTGTGTGTGTGTGTGTGTGTGTGTGTGTGTGTGTGTGTGTGTGTGTGTGCGGGATCAATTATGTTACAGTTGATCTTACGGATACGTAGTTTGGTGACGGATTTTGTAATACATCTCTCTGTCTTCTTTTGTAATAGATCTCTCTCTCTCTCTCTCTCTCTCTCTCTCTCTCTCTCTCTCTCTCTCTCAAAAAGATCATTATCTTTATTTGATTTGACTTGTTGTAGATCTCTCTCTCTCTTCCAATGAGATCAATATTTAGATTCGATTTGACTGATACGTGTTTTGGTGACATATTTTGTAGTATATATATATATATATATATATATATATATATATATATATATATATATATATATATATATATATTTTTTTTTTTTTTTTTTTCAGGATTTCGTTTGTTTTCAGTTTTTCGGCGTTCAGTCGTGACATTGAATCTATACATAGTTCAAATTCTAACTTTGCTTGCATCTCTGACCTGGCTTGCATGGTTGACTCGGCTAGAAACAAGATAACGATTCGGACTTCACGTGAGAAGAAGTTTGAGTTATTTCCCGTTTGAACTCGTATTACATTTTGGTAAGCGAGCATACTGGGGCACATGGTGTATGAGTCATTGTAACCTCAGGAATGTGTAGCTTGATCTCTAAGGTTTAACAACTGTTCACATTCAGAGAAGGCAGAGGGAAAGCCTCGGACTGCCACTCAAATTACTAGTATACTTCAAAATAAGCGGGTGTGGGACAAAAAACCAACCCTTGCCACTTGCGAAAAGAACAAAGTCGTACCTGCAGGTCACATTTCTACTTTTTGTTTTGTTTTGTTTTGTTTTTGCTTGTTTGTGTGGGTTTTTTTTTTCCTATTTGTTGTTCTCATCCTCCTTCCTCCTGATCATTGTCATCGTCATCGTCGTCACCGTCGTCGTCGTCGTCGTCGTCGTCGTCGTCGTCATCATCACCATCATCATTATCTTCTTCTTCTTCTTCTTTTCTTTTACCACCACCACACACACCACCACCACTACTGATACTACTACTACTACTGCTGCTGCTACTACTACTACTACTACTACTACTACTACTACTACTACTACTCTACTCCTCCTCCTTCTTCTTCTTCTTCTTGCTCTTCTTCTTGTTCTTCTTCTCCTTCTTCTTCTATTCCCATTCTCGGCATAGTTATCATCATCATCATCATCATCATCATCATCATCATCATTTTGACCTCGGGGTATTGTTGTGTGCAGGCAGCGCCGTGGCAACACACCGTCTGCAACTCTTGGCCAAAGGGAGACAATGCCACCATCATTATATCGGCTTACTCCCCTTCCTCTGTGCTCTACTCTCATGGCTGTTGATCGTGATCAGCGCTACCCGCGCTCAGAACTATCACTACAGCAACGGCTGGCACTCTGGCAAGAGGGGAGACGCTGCAGTGAGGGAGACCCGGACCTATCACTATAGCAACGGCTGGAATCCTGGGAAGAGAGGCCATGTCAGTGGCAGGGACAGCCAAAATGACTACTACTGGTACCCTTCGAAGACGAAAGATATTACTGCCAGACTGGCAGAGTGGAACTCTATTTTCAGGACAGGTTTGGAGAGGGAAGCCAGGAACTATCACTATAGTAACGGATGGAATGCTGGCAAAAGAGCGGACGACATGGAAAGAACAATTCGGAACTATCACTATAGCAACGGGCTGGAATGCTGGCAAAAGAAACAGCATGGATAGAGAAACCCGGAACTATCACTATAGCAACGGCTGGAATGCTGGCAAAAGAGCAGACGGCATGGATAGAGAAACCCGGAACTATCACTATAGCAACGGCTGGAATGCTGGCAAAAGAGACGGAATGGATAGAGAAACCCGGAACTATCACTATAGCAACGGCTGGAATGCTGGCAAAAGAGACGGCATGGATAGAGAAACTCGGAACTATCACTATAGCAACGGTTGGAATGCTGGCAAAAGAGACGGTATGGATAGAGAAACCCGGAACTATCACTATAGCAACGGCTGGAATGCTGGCAAAAGAGAGACGGCATGGATAGAGAAACCGGAACTATCACTATAGCAACGGCTGGAATGCTGGCAAAAGGGACGGTATGGATAGAGAAACCCGGAACTATCACTATAGCAATGGCTGGAATGCTGGCAAAAGAGCAGACGGCATGGATAGAGAAACTCGGAACTATCACTATAGCAACGGCTGGAATGCTGGTAAAAGAGAGACGGAATGGATAGAGAAACCCGGAACTATCACTATAGCAACGGCTGGAATGCTGGTAAAGAGACGGAATGGATAGAGAAACCCGGAACTATCACTATAGCAACGGCTGGAATGCTGGTAAAAGAGACGGAATGGATAGAGAAAAACCCGGAACTATCACTATAGCAACGGCTGGAATGCTGGCAAAAGAACAGACGGCATGGATAGGGAAACCCGGAACTATCACTATAGCAACGGCTGGAATGCTGGCAAAAGGGACGGCATGGATAGAGAACCCGGAACTATCACTATAGCAACGGCTGGAATGCTGGCAAAAGAGCAGACGGCATGGAGGAAACCCGAACTATCACTATAGCAACGGCTGGAATGCTGGCAAAAGAGCAGACGACATGGATAGAGAAACTCGGAACTATCACTATAGCAACGGCTGGAATGCTGGTAAAAGATCTGAAGGCTTGAACAGAGAAACCCGGAACTATCACTATAGCAACGGCTGGAATGCTGGCAAAAGAACAAAAGATTTGGAGAGAGACACCAGAAACTATCACTATAGCAAGGGCTGGAATGCTGGTAAGAGGGCACGCGACTTGGAGAGGGACACCCGGAACTATCACTATAGCAACGGCTGGAACCCTGGCAAACGGACAGACGGCATGGAGAGAGACCCCGAACTATCACTATAGCAACGGCTGGAATGCTGGCAAAAGAGCAGAAACTTTGGAGAGGGACACCCGGAACTATCACTATAGCAACGGCTGGAATGCTGGCAAAAGAGCAGACACTTTGGACAGGGACACCCGGAACTATCACTATAGCAACGGCTGGAATGCTGGCAAAAGAGCAGAGACAGATGACAGGGAGACACGCAACGACGACAACGGCTGGAACCTTGAGGAAAGAGGCGAGGCTGGCGACAAAGACAAGCAGCTGCTGATGGTGAGGCTCTGTATCTATTCCATGGCTGCATTTTGATGAAACGTAGGACTGGCATTTTGTCGGTTGGCTGAGTGGCTGGTTGGTTGGTTGGTTGGTTGGTTGTTTTTTGACAGGTAGTTAGTTGCATGGTCGGTTGAGATGTAGACTGGCATTTTGTCAATAGGCAGATTGGTTGGTTGGTTAATTGCTTTGATAGGGTGGTCAGTTGGATGGTCGGTTGCTTTGCTGAACAATTTGGATGTGTTGCGTTCGACTCATCGTTATTGAGCTCTTTCACTAAAAGATCGTCGTTCAAGAAGTGGTGGGACGCTGACCTGTCCAATTCACCTCAACAATGCGGGACATTACGATAGAAAGTTTCATGGTCAAAAGATTTATTTTCTGCTCCGACTTCATTCGTAACAAGAGAGACAGATACCTATATGACCCACACATGTGCCTCGACAGAATGCAGAGACTGAGGGTGAAGAGAGGGTAGGGCAAATGAGGAAGGAAAGAGCCATGTAGATATGCTTTGTGTGATCTAGCCGAATCTTATCCATCCTGGAGATTTTTCTTTTCTAGGATAGGTCTGTTGTCTTCAGTGCAGTGCCTTTAGCACTGTAATGCTGAGACGAGGAGAAAATACCCAGAAGCACGTATATTCAAACTTGAGCCATGATAAGACTCCCCTCCCCCATTCATCTCCAACGGTCGCACGAGTGTCTGAGGCTGAAAGCGACGTCATCTGTTTCTTACCTCACAGGTGAGAAACCTGCTTTAAAGAAAGAAAAAAAAAGAAAAAAAGAAAAAAAACCTCTCTGTCGAACGAAAGAAACAAACAAATTACAAGACAAACACAACGCGTTTCGACCTTTTTGGTCTTCGTCAGGCAAGACAACATTTTTAAGACGATGCAAACGGGGAACGAACAATCTTTTATCTACTCAAATTGGACACAACGTGTCTTGCCTGAAGAAGATTAAAGAGATCTAAACGCGTCGTGTTTGTCTTGTAATTTGTTTGTTTCTTTCGTTTGGTATTAAAAGTAATTTTTCTTCTAAGTTTGCTTCAATTTCCGCCTGCAGTTTTCTCACTTTGAAACTGTCTGTGGAAATCTAATCAAACTTTGACTCTAAATAAGTATTAATGGGAGTCCTTATTCTCCTTCCTCAATTGTCAGATACGTTTCTGGCTCTCTCACAGCGATACATACGCTGCTTTTCAATAGATTTTAAACAAATAATGGCTCTGAAAGATGAGATGATCATCTTATCAGACACAGACATTCTGTATTTAGGACCGACACGACAAGACTGCGTTTGCGTATTGCTTTGCATTATATTAAAATTTACCCATGACAATGCAGTCTGTTTTAGTTTTTACTTTGTGTTAAATCTAAATCCATTTCATGTGGCTCCAGCAAAGGCAAAACATAATCATATAAACCATGAAAGTAATACCTTGTGCATATTGTCTCATTAGGCGTGGCATCTTAAATGTATTTAAGTAGATTTTTTTTTCATGTTGGGATAGTTCTATTTGAATGGCTGACAGAAGAAAACAACGACCTGGTTGCTGAGAATACAAGCTTTGAACAATGAACATGTCATAAAATGTTTCTTTTATATAAAGCAAACCAAAAAAAAAAACAAAAAAAAAAACAACCCCTCAACAACAAAAAAAACAAAGAAAAAAAAAAAAAAACCTTTGATAGTTTTAAATCGGTTTGCCCAGGGAAAAGGCACATTGCAAATTTAACTCCCTCAACAGGACTTGATAAACAACTATGTCATTTTGGAAGGAAAGTAATTAATTATTATGTGTGTTGGATATTATATCCGTCCAATTATTAGAACATGTTCTCATCAGCTAACCAAAGCAAAATCCCTCGGAATAAAAAAAAAAAAAAACAAGTGACGGCCCAGGCTTTAGGGAAAAAAAAACTGTTGATAAACCTCTCTATACATATCTTAATCCGGTGCTGCTGTGTGGCCTCGTAATCAGTAGACTGATAGTACGTATACTGGCTGCACACCAAAATGAATGCACCAAGGCCTTGCTTAAGGAGTCGAGTATGTAAGACTGGCGCAATTAGATTGTTTTGAGAATTTTTTATGATTCTCCTCATTTTCTCCCATAGGGGACATCAAGGTAGGTACAAGCCAGGTGGTTCCAAGCAGACAGATTAAATAAAAGGAATGGGACTATTTGGGGACTTCCAGCCGGCGCAAAGATAGGGGTCACGGGTGAGTGCAAAGGCCTGAAGTAGACTTCAACTGGAAGGAGAGTCATGTATTTGAAGATTGTTTGCGACTCCATCGGTGGAAATCCGCCTCAACAATGGAAATGATTGGCGGGGACTTGGTTTTTTTTTTTTTTTTTTTAATTAATATGATTATCAGTTTAACATGAAATCCTGGCTTAAATCTACAGTAGACCTAGAAACGCTTACATGGATTATTTAGTGTTTTAGTGCAAAATCCTAACCGTGACGTGTGGCCTGTCCCATCACCGGCATTTATTTGTGAGAGTTATCGGTCCTAGACAGCTCCAGCCTGAAGATGACAGTGCTCTGGGCTCAAGCGGAAGACTGGAACCACACAGTGTTATCTCCCTTGTGGATGCACGTCTGAGAACGTTGTTTATTTCCTGACCAGCAGCGCAGGTGTCTGTATCTCTCGGGCCCGTCTGACACGGAGATATATCATAAATTGAAGAGTACAGCGGAACACGTCGTGTAGTCTTAGACTAGAATGAAATTCACAACGGCACCTTCATCACCTTCATTTACACAGATATTCATGAAAAAAAACGTATCACATTTTGTGGACCTTCATACCTTAGTCTCATGGTGGCTTCAGTTATAATGTCTTCTCACACGCAAACGCGTGGCAGTTTGGCTTCGAAAAGGTTAAATCGGCAAGTTCAAGGGGTCTATAGCTGGACGGATATGCTGACACTCAGCGGAAGGTGATGCACACTCATCGCTGGCTCCACTATAAAGCAATTGTAGTCGTCCGTAGTGGGCTTTAGAGGTGGTGTCTTGCATGTTTTGGGATGAGAACAGACAGAATGAACACAACCGAGAGGTTTGCTAGCAGTGCGGGGTCTCCTCCGTTGGGTTGTCTCTCGACGATTTCGTGTTAATTGCTCACTGCCGACAGCCGATGTTGGGGTTTCCGATGCGACACAATTCAGGATGTGATTGTGTGTGGGTAAGCCGGAATGCACATTGTGGGTCGAATATCAGAGGGGCGTGGAAAAAAAAAACGGTTAGGGCGGGGGTGGGGGTGGGGGTGGAGTTTGGGTGGGACTGAGGGAGAACGGAAAGAAAAAAAAAAAAAAAAAAGGAAAAAAAAAAGAACCTATGTCTGTAAGCTTGAATGGTAAGTAATAGATACAAATGAACTGCTTCGTACATTTGGTCCTTTAATATTCTTAATTTTGCATTTTACCCCCCCCCCCCCCCCCCCCCCCCCCCCTTTCTATCCTCTGGTGTAACATTACAACATCGTAATCGCAATTGAAATAGCATCTATTCGTTCAGACGTAAAAGAATGCAACCTAACTCGAAAGTCCTACGTGTCTAAAGCTACAGAACACACGCACTCTAGAGATAAGAGAACGAATGAATCTGTCTACTTTGGAGTCAGTCTAGCCTAAGATTACACAAAAAAAAAAAATCACGCTCAAATTATCAGCGGAAGCAGCACAGTTACGGTCCTTGATTGAATTAAACTAATCCTCACATCACAGACACAAAGCATGTTTTTTTTTTTTTTTGTGCCTGTGCGGTGAATATCCTACTAGAAATCCACGTCAACAGATGAAAAAAAAATCACCTTTTAATGATAACCAGGAGCAAGGAGAAGAATAGACTTAAGCGATTCGCGTTATCCCCTACATAAAAACAGAGTCGAAAAAAAGGACACAAATATGCAGGTTTAAATAACTTGAGTCTTTTACAACCTCTTCTTTACGCTTGAAACTCGCAATATTTTTTCATGCAAACAAAATTTCTCTGAAAAGTTAGAGATTAAAACGGAATTTTTCCTACAAAGATGCCGCCATAATTCTGACATCCCGACCTCCGTGAACTCAACATTGTTACTTCCCCGACAGGACTGTTAGTTCCTACTTTGACTAATACTCTCTGTCTGTCTGTCTGTCTGTCTGTCTCTTAATCAACCTCCTCCCTCATCAGCCATGTGGTAGCAATACGCATTATATGAGCGCGATCTCACTCGTTGTGCTCGAATGTTTTGTTTTTGTTTTTTCTCAATCGGGTAAAGATAGTAGCTGAAGATGTCCAGCAGCATGATAATTTTTTTCAAAGGGTTTTCTGGCAGGAACTTCCAAGAGAGGGTAGACTGGCTCTCGTCGTCAGCGGAAAGCAGGGGCGGATGGAGGGAGGGGGTTATACATGTGTCCGGGTCCACCTCCAACCAGTGATACCACTTGCCCTCGGCCCCGTTCCAAGATAAATATATGAGGAAAAAAGCATAGCCAGAAGGCAGGAGCAAGAGTGCTCACGCACGCACGCACGTACGCACGCACACACACACACACACACACACACACACACACACACACACACATATTTTCCGAGAAAAAAAAAAAAAAAAGAACAAACAAACACAGCAGCAGTAGTGCAGGCAGCCGAATTGATTTAGAAATCCCTCAGGTGTTCGTTTGTTCCACGAGGTTGGTATAGGAAAACAGTGATCGGTCAAGCCGCCCACTCACCCCCCTCCCGCTACCACTACTACCACCACCACCACCCTACCAGCACCATCATCGCCACCCCCCCTCCCCCCCCATTCTTACTTCAACATCCCCCCTCGTTCCCATTCCGGTGTGGAGGTCTCATGGTCACACAGTCCTTTCACTCCCTTTCAGGTCTTCTTCAGGCAAAGAGAAACAAACATTCTGAACAATGAAAACGAAGAGCGAGCAATCACTTATCTTCTCAAAATCGGCGCAAGCTGGGCGTTGAGATTAAAAAAAAAAAATCATTAGTGAGTCCGCCAAACAACAGGGACAAACAATTACCAAACAAAACACGATGCGTCTTGGCCTCTGAGGTCTTCTTTAGGTGAGAGAAACAACATTAAGGACAATGACAACGAAGGGCGAGCATCACTTATCTTCTCAAATTCGCCGCAAGATGGGGGACCACTTTCCACTTGCGGTCACCTCACTTTAACACACTTCTTCGTAAACGTCCAGTTCCTTCGCGCAACTCAAAAACGAGTTCGTCACATTTCCTGTACAACTCAGTCGGTTTGGTCAGCAATGCAGGCAAGTGCATCGAGAGCATAGGTGTCAACCCAGTTTTCCTCATTTTACAACTTCCCATATTGAAAAGTACTTTTCCCCTTATTTCGAGCCCCAAAACCTTACACAATACGGAAAACGCAAAAACATAAACAAAAATTGCTGTGAACACAATTAATGTAATACTCAGTAGGCCTATCAGGCAGAACTTCACACACACACACACACACCACACACACCTTGAGTTGTCGCCCACTACCAACTCCAGCCTTTTTAGCTGGAGGGGAGTTTGTAGCCATTCTCGATTCAAACAATGCACACATGGAAGGTGATGTCAAAAACCGCGCATGCTCAGATTACCGGAACAATAGAAAAGAATTGTTTTCTGCGCATGACCGATCATCTACCTAGTTCGTTCCCGTTTTAGTGCTGAGAGTCCGTGTCGTCTGCTATGAAAATTTGTTCGCCTCGCAATTTGCCTCAGTGATTTAAGATTTGCCCGTATAAATCAGTTTTACCCGTACTGAAACTTGAATACGGCCGTACAGACCCGAAATCGTAGGTTTCCCTACAGCAATACGGGAAAACCGTATAGGTTGACACCTATGCGAGAGTTTCAAAGCCTATAATTCTGCGTTGATCCTCTGATGCGTTGAAGTGTTCAAACTAAACATCTTTACCCCTATCTCTACCTCTGTCTTTTCTCAATTTTCGTTAAATCATTAGGGAGAAGGGACAATTCTCCATTGCACTCTACCCTCCCTCCCCCCCATCCCTGAAGCGATGTGCCTGTGCGCGCGCCCGCACACACACACACACACACACACACACACACACACACGATCGCGCTTGCACAACCAAGAACAGGTGCCGTCCGCTGAACACCTCAACACGCAAAATAATGCAAACATTAGACTGTTTTCTTAAAGGCACCCTTAAACTGTTACGAAGTTTAACACATTTTCCCTTCTCTCCCCCCCCCCCTCTCTCTCAAAAAACACACACACACACACACACACACACACACACACACACACACACATGCACGAACACACACTGTCTGTCTGTCTCTCCCTCCCTCTTCCCTCCCTCCCTCTCTCTGTCTGTCTGCCTGTCTCTCCTCTCTCTCTCTCTCTCTCTCTCTCCCTCCCCCCCCCCTCTCTCTCTCTCCTCTCTCTCTCTCTCTCTCTCTCCATGGAGGGAAAGACATCCACACTAAACACGATCCGAGGGGACGCGTCGCCGACGGCACGTCTTGAATGGTACGTGCATTATTTATCCGTCTGCCCGTGGCAAGGGAGTTAACCATCCGTCTTGTCAAGCCTTTGGCTAATAGGAAGCTAATCTCAACATCTAGGGGGTTCACGTTTAGCATGTCTGAGTATGTTTAATTAGCGCGTGAGTGTTTATTTTCTGTTTTGACAAACAAACAAACAAACAAACAAAGAAGGGCTTTCATACTGGTCCCACGGTTTCCCCCCCCCCCCCCCCCTTTTTTTTCATAAGGTCTTACGCTGCCTGTTTATTTTCTGTTTTGCCTAAAAGGGCACATATTCCGGTCCCATTTTTTTTTTTTTTCTTTTATTTGATTTTTTTTTGATAAGGCTTCTACGTTACCACGCTGTGACAGCCCTGATATGCCCTTTGCGGTCGGCTGGGCAACAAGCAACATTATCTTGCCTATTCGTAATCAAACGAAAATGTGCGTCAATGTAGATTAAAGAGAACTGTCCCTTCATCTGTTTTCGTCGTAAAAGAAATAGTGAGTAAGATTAAAAGTATTTTTCACGGTGAAATTTCATATGCCGATTATGTTATTTCTAAATGGCTTCCGAATGAAATGTATTTGATCATGTGCAAATTCATAACGAACACGTCAGTCGTGTTGTTTATGGATTGGTAATGTCGCTTGTGGCCCAGCCGACCGCAAAGGACCATATCAGGGCAGTCACCGCGTTGAAGTTAACTCACAAGTCGTTAAACTAAAAAAAACAAAACGTATTCACACAATTCTTTTATCAAAATACACCTTCTAAAAACACACAGGGAATTACAGATTTTTTTTTTCTCTGTAAAATCTGAGATCAGATGAAAAATGTTGATCTCTTTCAGAAATTCGAAGATCACGGCAGGTGGGACATCTCTGAACAGGGTTTTTCGAGTCTGCTGTAAAATGCTTATGTCCCACATCATGCAAGTCCCAACACTCTAAAAGGATAAGTGTTTATGGATTCCGCACAATGTAAGCTATGCTATGTTTACAGTGATATTAATGCCTCCCACGTTACATTTGACCATTATTATGTTCATCCAAATTTGACTGTAAACGTGTACCACGTTTTATAGTACACATGATCAAACATGTTTTCGGCTGTGCATGCATGTAGTGTTACACGATGGATATTTTTCAGACGTGTCCATTGACTTTATACATACCATTTTACAGCACATCTTTTCATCCAGTTAAAATAAAATCAATGCATTCTATGTTAAATGGTATATACCTTCATATATATATTTGTTTTCTGTAGTTACTATCACGTAACATACGTCGCATGGCAACAGACTTGTCTCATTTCTTATCTGTCCTCTCTGTGTGTGTGTGTGTGTGTGTGTGTGTGTGTGTGTGTGTGTGTGTGTGTGCTCGTGCCCATGTGGGTACGCGTGCGTGTGTTACCATACACCTTTCAACAAAGCATTGTATTATCAGTTTCGTGTGCCGGTGCTATCAAAATGATAAATACTGATATGTGCGTTCCAATCATCTATCGCATGAAGACGTCACAGTGACCGAGAAGAAAAAAAAAAACGAAATAGATAACCCAATAAAACATCAGTGTGAAACATCAAAGTTAGTTGGCGACACAAATCTGGAACAGGTCTGTACTTCACCCTCTTGCTGATCAGTCAAACCAAGGGAAAGTGAGAATGATCTCCCCTAGTTTGGCTGTTCACGCAAAGCATTCGCCCAAACTAGGTCGCTGCTAGGCCTAGTGTATGTGCTCTTTCCACTTTATACACGGAGGGTGGGGGGTGGGAGGTAGAGGGGCGGGGGCGGGAAGGGGAGGTTGTTGCGCGAGGGGAAGGGGGGGGGGGGAGTAAAAGACAGCTCCCCCCCCTCCCCATTTCCCATACTTATCACCATTACCACAATATAAACCCATTCCTAGCACAGCTTGTCTCTCAACGTGGAGATCATCTATATCATGCAGTCTGCAAACCTCTCTCCCTCCACATTTGTTCCCCACCCACCCCCGTTCCTCTTCAACCTCTGTCATCACGGATCGCGTGGCGTCGATTTGTCATGCGTGAGTCAAAATAGGCAAACTGCTCCTCTTGTTAGTGTACCTGTGTACTGTGTATTTGTGAGTTATTATCATGGGGGTTTGTCTACAATACAAATTTTGCCAGAGGCTCCCTTCCTCAACACCCCATGTGTGTGTGTGTGTGTGTGTGTGTGTGTGTGTGTGTGTGTGCCTGCGTGTGCGTGTGTGTGTGTATGTTTGTGTGTGTGTGTGTGTGTGTGTGTGTGTGTGTGTGTGTGTGTGTGTGTGTGTTTTACAGAAGGAGCTGTCCAGTTTAGACAGAAATGATCTTGCTGATAACGGCGTCAATGCTCTCAGATCATTGCTGGAGGTAAGAAAAAGCTGCTCTCTGTGTGTGTATCAGTGTGCGTGTCAGTCTCTCTCTCTGTCTCTCCCTCTGTGGCGCGCACATGTTATCAGTGTGCGTGTGTTTAGTATATAATGTCTGTCTGTCTCAGAGTCTCTCTCTCTGGCGCGCATATGCATTAGTGTGCATGCGTCCTTTTGTGTGTGTGTGTGTGTGTGTGTGTGTGTGTGTGTGTGTGTGTGTGTGTAAAGGAGAGAACAGTAACCCGAAGAGACTGAGAGAGAGGAGAGAGAGAGAGAGAGAGAGAGAGAGAGAGAGAGAGAGAGAGAGAGAGACAGCGCACTGTAGATGTGCGTCATTGATATGTAGAAAAGTCGATGCGTGTGACACACACACACACACACACCAAAGCATGTATGTAAGCTGGCAAATGCCAGTTTACGCCGTGAACGTGGTGAGCGGGAGCAGGCTTACGTGACGAGGTACATACAAGTATCTGCAGTGCCCCTTCTCCAGACAGGCGGCCACGTGCACATATACTACAGCACTCGTATATTTGTAACGATGAAGCAAGTCGACACATCACGGGAAAAGGCCGTGCACTACTTAGGGCGGTTTCACACGGGAATCACAAAAAGAACATTGTATTACAAAATATGCGTGCAGCTCGGTGCTTCATGCTTTTTCCCGTCTGGCTTATATTTGGAACACTCGCTGCTGTGGCTCGTGTGGAAGGAGGATTTCTTTTGGATACAATGTCGTCTGACTTCGGGCTCAAGTAAAGTTTAAGAATTCAGGTATAAAGTTCAGAGTTCAGGTAAAGTTCAGAGTTCAGGCAAAGTTCAGAGTGCAGATAAAGTTCAGAGTGCAGGTAAAGTTCAGAGTGCAGATAAAGTTTCAGAGTTCAGGTAAAGTTTCAGAGTGCAGATAAAGTTTCAGAGTGCAGGCAAAGTTCAGAGTGCAGATAAAGTTCAGAGTGCAGGTAAAGTTCAGAGTGTAGGTAAAGTTCAGAGTGCAGATAAAGTTCAGAGTGCAGGTAAAGTTCAGAGTGTAGGTAAAGTTCAGAGTGCAGATAAAGTTCAGAGTGTAGGTAAAGTTCAGAGTGCAGATAAAGTTCAGAGTGCAGATAAAGTTCAGAGTGTAGGTAAAGTTCAGAGTGCAGATAAAGTTCAGAGTTCAGGCAAAGTTCAGAGTGCAGATAAAGTTCAGAGTGCAGGTAAAGTTCAGAGTGTAGGTAAAGTTCAGAGTTCAGGTAAAGTGAACATTTGAGGTGAAGTTCAGATTTCAGGAAAAGTTCAAATTTTAGGTGAAGCCCAGATCGTGTATCTTTACAGAACGCCTGGGTCTGGCCAGACCCACGAGGACTGGAGCTCCAGGTTTCTTCGTGAAGACTGTGGGTCTTCTCAGACTCGTGACGAACTGGAATGTTTTGGCTCTCCTTTTTTTCCTTTAGTTTCTTTTTTTTTTTACGAACAGAAACAGTTTTTGGCATTGATGTGAGGCCATTCGTTATTGACAAAGTTTACACACTAAATGTGGAGATAGTTTACAAACCAACTCAGTTACCAAGTGACAATCATGATTGTGGGTCAGTTTAGACCCAGGAAGTAAGGTAAAGGTTTGAATTAACTTATCTAATCAATCCTGAAAAACAAACAAACAAAACAAAAAAAAAAACAGTCAAACAAACATATCTTCCAGTCCTCTCTCCGAATTCTTCTTAAACAGTAGTCTGGTTCAATGATGTATTCGCCAACCGAAGGATCTATGTTAACTTGGGAAAATAACCCTTTTAGGGGAGGCAGGAGTGTGTGTGTGTGTGTGTGTGGGGGGGGGGGGGGGGGGGGGGGGGAGGGGAGGGGGGGGGGGGGGGAAGAGAAGAAGAGAATGAGGGTTATCTAACACTACTCTGATACTACTAGCAGGGCCGGATCACCTCCAAAAGAGGGGGAAATTTCCAAAGAGGTGTGGGGGGGGGGGGGGGGGGGGGGGGGGGGGGGCAGAAACTCCAATCCCCCTCCTCTTGACAAACCTTGATCTTAAGAGGAGCTGCGAAAATCGCATTTTTAAAAAAAAAAATGGTTTTGGGTTTGTTTGTTTGTTTTTGTTTCTAATGTAGAACGCCAGAAGGTTTCGAACTCTCAAGGTCTGCCGACGAGTTCAGCGCACTGACCGCTCAACCAGACAGGGTTCTCTATCTCTCTCCTCTCTCTCCCCCTGTTCTTTTCAGGCCTGCTTTTCATAGGCTCCTGTCTGGGGGCCGCCCTCTTGACCCTTCCCGGTGTGTCACGTGCAGGCGGGCGTCATTTCCTGTCGAGATGCACTTTGAAGGATGGGTCTGTGTCTGTGTGTCTCGGTCGGAGTCTCTCTCGTCTTCAGAGTCTCTCCTTGTCTATCGGCTTGCCCCCGTTTGTCTTTATGATGCTCTCTCTCTCCCTATCTCTCTCTCTCTGTCTGCCTCTCTCTCTGTCTCTATCTGTCTGTTTCTCTCTCTCTCTCTCTCCTCTCTCTCTCTCTCTCTCTCTCTCTCTCTCTCTCCTCTCCTATCTCTCGGCTCTGTCTGTCTCTCCTCTCTCTCTCTCTCTCTCTCTCTCTCTCTATCTCTAACTGATACTAACTGATAGTAACCGTGTCTGCAGCATACGTCTACCCATCCCATCTTTCTAGCAACCCTCTCTGCTTGTTTGTTTGTCTGCCTGTCTGTCTGTCTCTTTCTCTCTCTCTTTCACTCTCTCCTTCCTCCTCCTCCGCCCCCTACTTCTCTTACTCCTGCTTCTTTCACCTCTCCCCCTCCCCTCTCTTTCTAGCTCTCTCTTCCACACCACCCCCCTTCTCGCTCTCTCTCTGTGCTGTCCTATTTTCTTTCTCTTCTCTATCTCCCGCTCCTTCTCTTATGTTGTTCTCCGTCCCTCTTTATCTCGATCTTGTCATCTTATTCTCCCTGCCTTTCTCTCGCCGTTTTTGTCTCTGTGTGCCTCTCCCTGTCTCTGTCTGTTTCTCTCTCTCTCTCTCTCTCTCTCTCTCTCCTCTCTCTCTCTCTCTCTCTCTCTCTCCATGTCTAACGCTGTCTCTTTCTGTTTTCTGTACCTCTGTCCGTCTCTGTCTGTCAGTACGTCGTCTCTCTCTCTCCCCCCGTCTCTCTTCCGCCCCCCCCTCTCTCTCTCTCTCACTCTCTCTCTCTCTCTCTCTCTCTCTCTCTCTCTCTCTCTCTCTCTCTCTCTCTCTCGAACTCAATCCCCGTGTAACTGAAAACCTTCGCTACTGTCAGTTCTTACTTCTTTGTCGTCTATAGATTCCAGTGGATATAACTGTGTGTTTGGAAGTTTCTTTTAAGTCATTTACGGATTCCCTTTAAGGAGCGCAACTGAACTACAAAACTCTTGTCCATAGCAAGGAAACCTATTTAGGGTGTCTGCAACGTCTGCGTTTTCTACTTGCTGTTAGTGTTGGTTTTTTTTTTTTATCTTGAAGTTGTGGGTATTTTTTTTTTCCCTTTTTCTTCATGTTACTGTTCTTGCTGCTGCTCTTGTTGTTGTTATTGTTGTCGTTGCTGTTTTGTTGTTGTTGTTGTTGTTGCTCTTCTTCTTCTTCTTTTTCTTCTTCTTGTCTACTCGTCCTTCTCATCCCCAATCCTCCTCTTCCTTCTTCTTCTCCATCCTCGTCTTCTTTGCATTCCTCTTCTCCTTCTCTTCTTCTTTCTT
>JADBJO010004034.1:37500-40000 GCA_016801955.1 Conus betulinus | reverse complement strand
GATCCTTAAGAGTCAAGGAAGACACAATCCTACACATCGAAGATGGAAACCTCAATGGAATAATCGACTTCACTGAAGTCTTCAATACAATTTCTGATTATAATTTTTCAACGATCTATGAATCTGGTGAAGAATTCTTTCTTTCATTCATTGGTTTACACAGTTGAACAGAAAACCCTTCATGGAAGGAATCGACTTCGCCGAAGCCTTCAATACTGTTTCAGATTTTTTTTTTTCAACAGTTTATCGAACTGGTCAAGAATTCTGTCTTTCATTCGTTAGTGTACACTGTTGAACAGAAAGTTCCATGAAACACTGTGGGTCGGTTCATTACAGAGTTTAAACAGGGAAACAACCAAGGTCCAACGATTCCATTTCCATTCATACCTGCCATGAGAAAACGCTAAAGCAGCACCAAAGACGGTCAATTTCAAGATGAACCAACTCTGAACTACACACACACACACACACACACACACACACACACACACACACACACACACACACACACACACACACACACACACACGCTCTCGTTTAAACGACGGGCAGCCCACTTAGGTAAAAGCCGACTGAAGATCTGCCTGCTGGAACAAACTATTCGCTTCCCGTGGCATTCAATGGAATAGAAATCACGCAGTTTTTCACTCATTCCTTTGAATGTTCATGGGAATGCATACTGTATTCGTATGTGTTATGAATGCCAACGGCCAGATTGACCTCTTTGCAGAGTTGGTGATGAAATTTTATGTGTGCTCAGAATGTCAGGCGTGCGAATGCCAAAGAGAAATCGAAACACACTAAGAAAGATTCTGTGCTGCAAATACATTCTTCCACTGCACAATTCTTCCATATGTAATGGACCGGGTGGAAGGATAGAGGGACATTTTGGGAGAGACTGGAGTGGAGTCGGAGCGGAGGAATAGGGGAAAGGGGTGAAGATGAGGGATCCCACTCTGGCAGGACCGTATAGGCGGAGTCAGAAACAGTTCCATGTGACTTGTTTCGTTTACATAAGAGAAGGCAACAAGGACGCAGAGCCTGTAAAAACACGAAATGAAGTACTGTAAAATATCGCGGCTATAAAACAATAACCCAGCAAAAAAAAAACTATGAAGAAACAGTAGTAGTTTCAGCATGGCAAATATGAGCTGAAAATATCGGATGGTTTTAAACATTTCCTGGCATAACATAGACGCACTGTTCATGGCCGAAATGTAAGATTATTTGTATCGATGGAAGACCAACTCTGGAAAAACAAAGTGGAAGACAATCTGGAACGAAGAATAGAAAGTCCTACACTTACAGTGGCTGATTGAGACTGCCAATGAATAATTGTCAGTGATATCAGAAGCAGCACCAACAGTTCTTGTTTTTGTGTGTACTCCCAGTTCTTATAGAACAGGGAGTACTTTACAATGGGAACGAAGAAATGCTGTCTGTGTGTGTGTCCGTGGTCAAAATGTGTTCCACTTGCTCCAGACAAAACTGCTGGACCGATCTTTCTGAAATTTGTAGATATGTTCATTATAGATCACGGATGATGCCCGATATTTATGTTACCAGAATAGCCGTTACTAACGGTTATAAATGATAATTTTGTGATGTACAGTGTAAGCAATAACGGTTTATAAGCTTAAGTGTAACCAAACTTTGTAAGCGCCTCGGTAGTGTAGTGGATAGTGTCCCCGCCTATTGCGCGAGAGACCCGAGTTCAATTCCCCACCGGGGAGAGCAGCATTACTTTTCTTTTCTCTTACATGCAAAATTTCTACCACTAAAAAGGGGGGAAAATGCTATAGTGACTGATATATATATATATATATATATATATATATATATACTTTTTGTTGTATTACTACTTACTGGGAGTACGTTATATGCTTTGCATCTTGTTTTTGTTTTGGCTGGTCATTTTTTTTTTCTTGATGGGCATACATTACGAAGAAAAATCCAGTAACTGACATTAATCATATACACAAACATCATATTAGGTTATAAAAAACGTGTTACATACATTCTCATCTCAAATCCGTCAAATCGTGACATTTGAAGGAAATACATTACACCGACATAGTTCAATATCCCATTGTTCTACAAAGGCTCCAAGATCGCGGACGACATTAAATCGAAAACAAAGAGAATATACAGTACATAGCATCTCTCTCTCGCTCTGTGTCTCTCTCTCGTGTCGCACTCTGTGTCTGTCGGTCTGTCTGACACACACACACACACACACACACACACACACACACACACACACATATATATATATATATATATATATATATATATATATATATATATATATATAAACCATTAGCCCTCTATGGAGACCATTTTGTTTGGTAACTTGCATAATTCATCTCCAGCAAGGACATATAGTTCTCCATTTCATATCCATAGTCCAACTCCTTCAAAAACATGTTTAGTTTAGATTTTGTTCTGCTGATTCTCTATTTATACATGAAATAGTTTCCATTAGAATTATCAGCACCAG
>JADBJO010004034.1:12500-25000 GCA_016801955.1 Conus betulinus | reverse complement strand
ATACAACTCAATGACAGAGACATAAAACATGTCAACTTACAAAAATTCCTACTATGATAAACATCGCAGTTATGTCAACATCTTTGTTATATTTTGTTTCACTGAAGAAAAGAACCAAATATATCACGCACAAAACTCCAATCTAATAAATGAAAGAGTCAGAGAGAGATAAAAAACGGACACAAACAAATATCAATCACAATGGAAACCAAGAAATAACATAGAGATCAATGAATCAACCTACACAACGTCTGGCCAAATCTGTTAGTACTTGCACGGAAACAACGCTTAGATGCTAAACTCACACATAGAATAAAAGCCATGGCAGGCAGGTTCGGATGCATCACAACATTTGATTCAAGTCACTCAGTCCCCAATATCACAGCCAAAATGTTACCCAAGCTTAAAAGATGAATGTGTGAATTTACAGTTTTATGAGGAATACAAGAATAATGCATAAAGCATCGTACCAACAAAGAAAAAAATGAAAAAAGGACGCAATAAACCAGCCACAACACACATGCAGTAGGCCTATGATGTAATAACCACGACCTACTCTAGTCACGCAACGGAGAGAGACGGGGGGAGGGGGGGGGGGGGGAAGGTAGAGGGCTAGCAGGTGAGCATTGAATATAAAGCACGATAAGAGAGAGAGAGAGAGAGAGAGAGAGAGAGAGAGAGAGAGAGAGAGAGAGAGAGAGAGAGAGAGAACATTAAGAATACAGTTTGTCAGACAGGAAAATGCATTGAACATACTTTTTTTGCACAATTCTGTGGCTGTATTCCATATCAATTTCATGACATTACATTTATTATCTCTCTTCATGGACATGCAAGTGACCATGAAGAATCACTACTATCTCTCTCTCTTTCTCTCTGTCTCACACACACACACACACACACACACACACACAATTGCATATACAGACACAGACACATAGGCATAAACACACACACACACTAATGTTGATAAAATTAGGAAGATCAGGACATAACCACATGGAGAGAGAGATAGAGACAGACAGACAGAGAGACAGAGACAGAGAGACAGAGGCAAAGACAGATAGACAACAATGGGACATACATCAAAGAGCTGAAGAACTGACAAAATTTGAAGTCACAAACGCAGAGAACAACAATAGCAACAATAGTAAAAGCAGTAAAGGTCAAGATCATGATCATAATCATCATCATCACCACCACCATCATCATGATCATCATCATGATCATCATCATGATCATCATCACCATCGTCATCATCGTCGTCATCATCATCATCATCATCATCATCAACGATATTAAACATTAACCCTAATCAACCCAAAGTTACAACACATATCAGCACACTGCAAATTCTCCACAGTCGGGTAAGGACCGATGTCTCATTTGCGACATTCTGGTAACCATCTTTAAGCATTTTAAGCACGAAAGCGTATATACGCCAGCCAGCATCTCAGACGGGGCAAAGGAAATGAACTAAAAACAAACAAATAAAACAAACAAACAAAGCAGAACCCTCTTTAAGTCTGCCATCACCCTGTATACACACACAGTATTCCTAGCGCCAATCCCTTTAACTCTTTCATCACCACAACTACACCTATTCATATTCCCTATCAGCTAACTCTCACTCTCTAAAACAAACAAACATTCCTGCGACTTCGTCCTCTTTGAAGCAATGTCTCACTTTTACTCTCAAGTGAAACAAAGGGGGAGAAAAATGATAGTAATGCAAACCTATACCGTGGTTTCTCTTCTTCTGATGTTTTCTACAATTGAATCAATGGGCTTATAGTATGTAGTTTTGCTTGATTCCATGCATTGTTTGACTTGATTTCCAGCTCAGAGCCACGCAACGACGTGTTGGTGAAATCAGCGGTGAAACAGTTACACTGCATCAAATGGACGAGGGAAAGATGAAATGGGAACATGAAAATAAATAAATAAATAAATAAATAAATAATTAAATAAATGAAAATCTTAGAAATGTAATGATTGCAAGCAGGTGTTAAGACATGAAAGTAAACGTTTTGTTGTTGTTGTTGTTGTTGTTGTTTTTAAGGGGAATCAGATATTCCATACGTTCATCAGGGACGAACTGGACCACAGTTAGTCCAACATGTGATATGTGTTTGTGCTTTTGTGTGCTCTATGGCTGTTGTTGAGTTCTACTCTTCCTGTGTCTGAGGTATCCTTAGCGTAGTTCTCGCCCTTTCCCTTCACTTCGTTTTCATCTCCTGTTCTTGCTTGTTGCAGTTGCTTCTTCTTCTTTTTTTTTCTTTCATCATCATCTTCCTCACCTTCATCATCTTGTTCTTCTTCTTGTTCTTCTTTTTTCTTCTTGTTCATCCTCATCTTCTTCTTCGTCTTCCTCTCCTCCTCCTCCTCTCCTCCTCCTCCTCCTCCACTCCTTCTTCTTTTCTTCTTCTTTCTTCTTCTCTTCTTCTTTCTTCTTCTTCTTCTTCTTCTTCTTCTTTTTCATACCAAGCCACCAGATCAACGCAGCAAACACTTAAGTAACATGTCTCGACATATTTGTCTTTTTCGGGCCGAAAAAAAAAACCCAACAACAAACAAACTGATACATAAAGAAACAAACGTAAATGATAAAAAAACTTTAGGAAAGAAAAGAAAGTAATGCAGGTAAACAAATCCTTATAATCACTATGGAAATAATTGAACAAGAATTCCATCACACATAAAGCCAGGTCGTTTTTCCACTGACAGTTTCTTCCGGCTTCGACTAGAATCAAAACGAACTCTGTTTTTTTTTTTTTTCTGCAAACTTCGTGTCGGAAACAGAAATTAAATGGTTTCGAAGCTCCTTTTGGTTTGATCTTCGGGGAAATGGATTTAAAAAAAATCGAAGAGGAGTAGTAGTAGTAGTAGTAGTAGTAGTAGTAGTAGTAGTAGGAGGAGGAGGAGGAGGAGGAGGAGGAAGAGGAGGAGGAGGAGGAGGAGGAGGAGAGGAGTAGTAAGTAGTAGTAGTAGTAGTAGTAGTAGTAGTGGTAGTAAGTAGTAGTAGCAGTAGTAAGTAGTAGTACAGTAAAAGTAGTTGTAGGAGTACTTTCATTGTACGTCTTTCGCAAGAGTATGTGATATTAGACGAATGCGTGCGTGCGTGCGTGCGTGCGTGCGTGCGTGTGTGTGTGTGTGTGTGTGTGTGTGTGTGTGTGTGTGTGTGTGTGTGTGTGTGTGTGTGTGTGTGTGTGTGTGTGTGTGTGTGTGTGTGTGCATTCCAAGTAATGTGAGATTCGAATTCATGTTAATTTATCAGTTGTTGGGGTGTGAGGAGGGGGGGGGGGTATGGGTAAGGTAAGAGGATGGAAGGATGGGGGAGGGAGGGGGGAGGTTAGGGTAGAAGAAGAGGAAGATTATTATGAAATTAGAAAAGAATCAGCAGGGAAAAAAAGAAACAAAAGAAACAAACACGACAATGGGCAAAATCGAATGATCTTCAGAGTGACCTTTGTGTACAGAAACTCCTCAGCTCCTTAAATAAATGAACAAACGGATGAGCGATGAATGAATGAACGAATGATGAAAGGATGAATGAATAAAAGTGCAGTAGTAAATCTGAGGTTCTTCCTTTCTTATCCCTCCCCCTCCCAAAGTCTCTCTCCCTTCTCTCTCCCCCCCCCCCCCCCCCCCCCCCTCCATTTTCTTATCTTACGTTTTTGTTTTTTTGTGTGTTTTTTTTTTTTTGTTTGTTATTTGTTTGCATTTTGGCCGTGTGTGTGTGGTGCGTGCGTGCGTGCGTGTGTGTGCTCGCGCGCGCGCGTGTGTGTATGTGTGTGTGTGTGTGTGTGTGTGTGTGTGTGTGTGTGTGTGTGTGTGTGTGTGTGTGTGTGTGTGTGTGTGTGTGTGTACGCTATTTTGAATTGTTTCCTTAACCCTTTTCGAAGATTAGCGATTAGCTATAGTTGACAGAAACCACCATCGCGTATATCGGCATACGCTTGAGATTCAGCTTGGCTAGTTTTGATAGGATTCTTATTTTTCAGATAAAGATTTGGTTTTATTGAGATTCGGAGGGACTGGCACTAAGAGTTGTGAGAGGGATGTCCTGGCCCTGTGGTTTAGCGGTCTCTGTGGTCTTGTTGCTGTCCTGTGTCTCCGAGAGAGCGAGAGAGTTCAAATCCCGCGTCTCCGTCGTTCCTTTGCCTGGTGAGCCCTGCAGTTGATCAACATTGACGTTGTCGTTATCATCATTACCATCATCACCATCATCGTCGTCGTCGTCGTTATCGTCGTCATATCATCATCGTCGTCGTCGTCGTCGTCTTGTCGTCGTCATCGTCGTTGTCATCATCATCATCATCATCATCACCATCACCATTACCATCATCATCATCATCATTACCATCACCATCATCTTCATCATCATCATCATCATCATCATCATCATCATCATCATCATCATTGTTGTCGTCATCGTCGTCGTCGTGGTCGTCATCGTCGTCATCATCATCATCATCATCAACATCGTCGCGGTCGCCATTATCGGTATCATTATCACCATCGCCATCGACGTCATTATTGACGATGTCCAGGTCTTTGTCTTGTTCAACATTGTGTCTTTCTACAACAGTCCTTCATTTAATTTATTGGAAAAATGCCAAAGGCGACAAACGTTAATGTGTAATGCTACTCAATGCTGTATTGTGTTGTATTGTGTGTGATTTTGTGCGGCTCTCTCTCTCTCTCTCTCTCTCTCTCTCTCTCTCTCTCTCTCTCTCTCTCTCTCTCTCTCTCTCTCTCTCATGAACAGATATCCCACGTATGTAAAACCTTTACACTTACAAGTCTCCGTTATTAGGTTTTTAAAAGGTATATCAGTAATTAAAACTGTTTAAAATGAATGACGTTCGACTACCACGAACAGCTGTAACATGCCATTTGATCTTGGCCCAGGGGGCAAAACTGCCTGGGTTTCAAAACAATGTGCGTATATGTGTATGTCAGCTGGCGTTAAGGCGTGTATGGATGTATCAAGCATCAGGAGAAGGAATTAAGTTTTATGCAAATACTCTGACAAAAATGGATTGACAGCAGATGGCAAATACAGGAAATTCATATTCAATCAAATAACCGGTTTGATACGCACAAAGTTTATAATGCCTCACATGTAGGTGAAAAAACAAAACAAAACATTTTGTTGAATATGGACAGCCATCTACGATTTCCTTTACACGATTTTGGATTGGACTATCTGAAATTAAGGTACAATAAGGTCATCGCTGCTATATTGCATGCTTTAAAGATCGGCCTATTCCGTTTGTGATGAAAAAAACAGTTGATGATTAAGTTCATTTTCTTTGACGGTGTCTGCTTTTAGTGATCTCCGTT
Organism: Conus betulinus; assembly: GCA_016801955.1. Taxonomy (NCBI): domain Eukaryota; kingdom Metazoa; phylum Mollusca; class Gastropoda; order Neogastropoda; family Conidae; genus Conus; species Conus betulinus. The sequence continues at coordinate 19,651 of JADBJO010004034.1, read as the reverse complement.
TGCAACTAATACCTACGAAATTTTGTAGTCAGCCGTGTATGTTCCGTGTTTTACTTACTAACGTCATCATATTGAAGACTGTGATTCGGATATGAGATTTATATACACACAAAGGTTTTCAGTTAAAAGTTAAACAATGCTATAATGTTTGCTACAGGCTGTAATTGTGAGGCCTAGAGCTATTAGTGGCTTTATAATAGTTTTCTTCAAATATTGTTATCTCCCTTTCTACACGGGGCTAAGCCGAAGAACTCGTCTGAATCTGAACTTCTCTGCCTGTCTGTCTGTCTGTCTCTCTGTCTGCCTGCCTGTCTCTGTCTGTCTGTCTCTGTCTTTCTGTGTCTGTTTTCTCTCTCTCTCTCTGTGTATGTGTGTGTGTGTGTGTGTGTGTGTGTGTGTGTGTGTGTGTGTGTGTGTGTGTGTGTGTGTGTGTTTTGTGCTTGCATAATGGACACACAGATTAAAAACAAAAAGTGCAAAATTCATAAAACAATAATCATAGTGCATTCTCAATTTACACGTATCGAGGCTTTTCATCTTTACGTTGCATTTTCGCTTCTTTCCGTGACTGGTTACTTTGCTGAAAAACATGCTGCTTGAAAATATGAGAACCCGCTTGTGATGTGTGCGTGCGTGCGTGTGCGTGCGTGCGCGCGCGCGCGCGCGCGCGCGCGCGCGCGCGCGCGCGTGTGTGTGTGTGTGTGTGTGTGTGTGTGTATGTGTGTGTGTGATCATTGAGCCCAGACAAGCTGCTGCATCACTTAATAAACATGACTCTTTATTTTGTAAAATCTCTAATGCTGTACACGCCATGCTTCCGTTTTTCATCCTTGTATACCACAACTTCAGACCACGAAACAAGTATCCCTGCCCTCAATAAAAAAAAGCCAAAAAAACCTCTAACATTTGCTTGTTCGATATCAAAATTATTTGCTTGTTCGATATCAAAATTCAGACTTTTAGTCAATTCCCGACTCTCGCTTTTCGACATGCGCTTAGAAAGAAAGACGAAGATACATCCGAAGATGCCAGTGGCACCCAGAGAAGTACTGTCCTCAACAGGCCAGCGAACCAGCAGGAAGCTGTCCTGCACCAGCCTTGGAAGCCTGCGCTGTGTGGGAAGTTTGACTGTGACTGGAGTTGCACTGTAAATAACGAACAAGTAGGGTAACTCTTGCTCCCTCCCTCCCCCCCCCCCCCCCCCCCCCAATGAAATAAATGCAAGCTCTTAACTCCAAACAAATGCTGCTTACGATACAGAATCGCCTAGCAGAAATAACAAAATAGAGCAAACTGAAAACAAACAAACAGCCCCCCCCCCCCCCAAAAAAAAAAAAAAAAAAAAGTAAATAAAATAAATTAAAAAATAATAAAATAAAATAAAATAAAATAAAGTAAAAATAAAAATAAAAAAGGAGGATGTTCCGAGCTCGCCTCATCTAAGATTTCCTTTCATACCAGTCAAATGAAGTCATCTGTATTTGTTTCTGTATGTCTATGTTTGTTGGACAATCTTCAAGATCGAAAAGGCTGTGCCAGTCTTGAATACATGCTAATTTGTGATTCTTTCATTCCTCCCATTGTTGTTGCTGTGCAGATGCGTCAGGTACAGAGTATATAACTATGAGCAAGCTTGGAACATCCTTTTCATTGGGGATGTCTCCTTGTTTGTTATGTGTGCTCTGTAGTGTCAATTTCTGCTCAGCGATTCCGTACAGCATTTGTTTGGAGTTATGGGCGTTTATTCATTTCATCACGGGGGAGCAAAAGTTACCCTACTTCTTCGTTATTTACTGTGTACTATTCTCTGCCTCATTTAAGATTCTCTTTCGTGGATTAGAAAAGTAGTTACAGACTCAGAATCAAAACCTTACTTGGAGAATATTTCGACAGGGTCGCCCTGTCTTCTTCAGCTCACTGTTGCTGTTGTGGCAGCGAAGCCTGGTGGGATGACTGTTGTGTGGGGGTGAACGGTTGTCAGGATCTGATTGTAGATGGAGGGGGTAGTTCAAAGCCTTGATCTCAGGCTGGGGCGTCTGGTCTTGATTTCGAAGGCTTCTTTAACTTTTCTTTTTGTGAGGAAGGGCTCTGTAGATAAGATCTTGGTTTCTTGGGGGCTGAAACTGTGGCCTGTGGCTTGAACAGAGATCAAGGCTTTGAACTTCCCCCCATCTACAATCAGATCCTGACAACCGTTCACCGTACTCAACAGTCGTCCCACCAGGCCTCGCTGCCACAACAGCAACAGTGAGCTGAAGAAGACAGGGCGACCCTGTCGAAATATTCTCCAAGTAAGGTTTTGATTCTGAGTCTGTGACTACTTTTCTAATGTCGAATCCAGAACCCAGAAACTCATATTCTTACTCTTACGTGGAGTTGTACTGAATTCACTGCCAGCAAAACAACGAGTGGGGCTGTGGGATGCGAGACCGTTTACTTTGCGTCTTTTGGCGGTGGACTCTGTGGTAATGAAATATAGGCTGGTGCACCCATAGGGGAGACGATTCCGTGGAGATTCTGCTGCGTCGCATGTAGTGGTCATCACACAATGGCATCTGCAATGGAGCAGTTATGTCCCTTTGATGTCTTCATGGAATGCCCTGCGCGCGCCTTCACCCTATGTCAACACTGCGCAGGCCTTCACCCTATGTCAACACTGCGCAGGCCTTCACCCTATGGCAACACTGCGCAGGCCTTCACCCTATGTCAACACTGCGCAGGCCTTCACCCTATGTCAACACTGCGCAGGCCTTCACCCTATGGCAACACTGCGCAGGCCTTCACCCTATGTCAACACTGCGCAGGCCTTCACCCTATGGCAACACTGCGCAGGCCTTCACCCTATGGCAACACTGCGCGCGCCCTTCACCCTATGGCAAACACTGCGCAGGCCTTCACCCTATGGCAACACTGCGCAGGCCTTCACCCTATGTCAACACAGCGCAGGCCTTCACCCTATGTCAACACTGCGCAGGCCTTCACCCTATGTCAACACTGCGCAGGCCTTCACCCTATGGCAACACAGCGCAGGCCTTCACCCTATGGCAACACTGCGCAGGCCTTCACCCTATGGCAACACTGCGCAGGCCTTCACCCCTATGGCAACACTGCGCGCGCCTTCACCCTATGGCAACACTGCGCAGGCCTTCACCCTATGGCAACACTGCGCAGGCCTTCACCCTATGGCAACACAGCGCAGGCCTTCACCCTATGTCAACACTGCGCAGGCCTTCACCCTATGTCAACACAGCGCAGGCCTTCACCCTATGTCAACACTGCGCAGGCCTTCACCCTATGTCAACACTGCGCAGGCCTTCACCCTATGGCAACACAGCGCAGGCCTTCACCCTATGTCAACACTGCGCAGGCCTTCACCCTATGTCAACACAGCGCAGGCCTTCACCCTATGTCAACACAGCGCAGGCCTTCACCCCTATGTCAACACAGCGCAGGCCTTCACCCTATGGCAACACTGCGCAGGCCTTCACCCTATGGCAACACTGCGCAGGCCTTCACCCTATGGCAATACTGCGCAGGCCTTCACCCTATGTCAACACAGCGCAGGCCTTCACCCTATGTCAACACTGCGCAGGCCTTCAAGAATGGTGCAGGATTGCTCCCGGCTGGTTCATTCGGCAGTTAAGGACAGCACTTCTCTGGGTCCCACTGGCACCTTCGCGTTTATCTTTTTTTTTTCCTCGACACGCGCTCAGTATGGCAGTAATAAGAAGAATGGTTATTATTCATGACACTTAATCTTACACCATTAGCCCTACGCGCTTATAATTACATAAAAGATCAAAAGAAAACATAAATAAAACAAAAGTCACAAAAAGTTTGCAATTCACGGATGAATCCTAGACAATGAAGCTCTTTGTTATGCACCTGCTTCACCCTCCCTCCCTCCATCCCTCACTCACTCACTCACTCACTCTCCTCTCTCTCTCTTTCTTTCTTTCTTTCTTTCTCTCCTTCACCCCCTCTCTCTCTCCCTCTCTTTCTCCTTCAAACTCAAACTCTCTCTCTCCTCTTTCTCTCTTCTCTCTCTCTCTCACACACACACACTCTCTTTCTTTCTTTCTCCTTCACCTCCTCTATCTCTCTCTTGCTCTCTTCTCTCATTCTCCTTTACCCCCCATCTCTCTTTTCTCTTTCTCCTTCACGCCTCTCTCTCTCTCTCTCTCTCTCTCTCTCTCTCTCTCTCTCCTCTCTCTCTCTCTCTCTCTCTCTCTCTCTCTCTCTCTCTCTTTTATCCTTCTCTCTCTATCTCTTTCTCTTTCACCTTTTCTCCCTCTTTCTTTCTTCTTCACCCTCTCTTTCTGTCTGTCTGTCTATCGCTTCTCCTTCACCCCTCTCTCTCTTTTCTCATTCATCTTTTCTGTCCCTCTGTCTCTGTCTGTCTGTCTGTCTGTCTCTCTCCCCCCCCCCCCTCTCCCTCTCTCTCTCCATCTCGCTCTCCCTCCCTCCTTCTCTCTCTCCTCTCTCTCTCTCTCCACCTCTCTCTCTCCCTCCCTCCCTCCACCCCCCCCTCTCTCTCCCCCTCTCTCTCTGTCAGAGAGTCCCGTCACCTGCTGCATGTCGACGGCCGCCCCGTTGTTGTCCCGCTGTGCCCTGAGCGTTTCGTTCTCCTGCTGCAGGGTGAGGATGGTGTTCTTGGCGATGGCCAGGTCCTCCTTCATCAGGGCGTTGGTGGCCTGCACCTGCTCCAGCTTCTGCTGCAGGTTGGCCACAGTGGCGCTGGACAGGGGGGGGCGACAGAACAAGGGCTTGGAGGAGGCATCGGTGCGTTGTTGTGTAGGAGTTGTGTTGTGCTACTGCAGCGTGTGACTGGTGGTGTCTTGAATTTGGTCTGTTTATATTGTTCATACTATCTTGAATCCTGTCTGTATCTTTGTCTGTATTAGTGATGTATTGTACTGGTGTATATATATTTTTTTCTTTTTGGAGTATGCAGTTCGGTGTTTTGTAACATTCTGTTAGAGGTGCATCCGTATTGCATTGATTATTATGTTTGTATGATAATGAATAAGTGCTTGTAGACTTATACATAACTGATTATATACCCATACATAACTGTTTGTGCTAGTATAGTATCTTCATAGCTCATGCATTGTTTTGTCTCTCATATTAGGTCGCATTGCCTCACATCGTATTGTATCCTGTCAGCGTTGAGTCGGTAGCTATGGATGCAATGTGATCTTTAGGTGCACTCTTCTGAAGGAATTTTTCACCTTACGCACGGAGTGTTGGAAGCAATTACGATCCTCTCCCCACCACCACCACCCCCTCCCCTCCTCCCCCCCACCCCACTCACTTTTCCCCTTCGCTCGCCCCTCCGACTGGGAGAAATACTGGACAGAAATTAATAAAGGAAATTGACATCAAGCTCTTGACTCTTTGCTTATTTTTTTTTTTACAACAAGCAAAAAAAATCACACAATTTACAAAATCCATAGACATCAAGTCTTATTCTAGCATATAGCTTAATCACAGTATGATGGTGACAGATTTGGGTGTGTTTGCACATCTTTTTATACTCTCGTAGAAAAGCTTCCAATGTTTTATTTATTTATTCTGTTACTTCACTTACTTTTACAAATGAACATAATTCATATCGGAGTGAAAAAAGAAGAGAAAGGGGGAAAACAGAAAGAAAAAAAAAACATCCATTATAATCTTAGTAATATATATCAGTCTCAAATCACTTTGGCCCATATACAGTAGAGAAGCATTTTGATACTACTTTCAACTCTTATTCTAATCACACACACACACACACACACACACACACACACACACACACACACACACACACACACACACACACACACACACGCGCGCGCGCGCGCGCGCGCGCACACACACACACACACACACACACACACACACACACACACACGCACGCACGCACGCACGCATGCACGCACACACACACACACCACACTCCCACATTAGCAGGAAGTTATCGTCCCTTATGTATAGGTGGAAAGTCGATGCTTTTACAACAAAATTTAGTAAAAATGCCTCATGTGTTTGTGGACAGAGCATCACAGTTGATCATATTATCTCATGTGCCGCTATCAAACAATTTATACCCCATACTTTCTACATATACTATTACAAATATTTTTCGAATCACCAGCATTAACCTATGAATTCTTTCTTTCTTTATCAAAGAGTCCAATAAGTAAGTACTTATAGTTTCTTACATTTATTTACTCATACTTATGAGGTTACTTTTAAGTGAGTCAATCATTAATTAACCTACTACCAAATTTACATAATATTTACGAAAGGACCATCCTTATCCGTCCCCTACCTCTTACTGTACTCTCCCATATCAAAAACCATTTGTAGCTTTCTAGCTATATCACGAGGGTTTTGTTTGACTGTTTTCATTGATGTAGGGGTTTTTTTGTGTTTTTTTTAAATAATTTTTTTTTTTTTAATAATTTTTTTTTCGTCTAATATCACCTAGAGTGGATAGACGTTAAATTTGAAACTAACTAACTAACACACACATACACATACACACATCCCAAAACGCATGCTTACCGCCCATACGTAGAGAGAGAGAGGGGAGAGAGAGAGAGAGAGAGAGAGAGAGAGAGAGAGAGAGAGAGAGAGAGAGAGAGAGAGTAGTAGTAGTAGTAGTAGTAGGAGGAGGAGGAGGAGGAGGCAGTGCCTGGGGTGGTGGAAAGAGAAAGAATTGATTCTTACTTTAGGTGACGGTTCAGCTCCTCCAAGTAGTTCTTCTGGTCCAGAATGGTCGCCATTTTGGAGTTTCCTTCCTCACTGAAAGAGAACACAACCAAGGAAAAAAAGGGACATTAATCACTTTCCTGGAAGTCATTTCTGCTTCAGGTAGAGGTTTCCACAGAATGTACAGAGGACTACATTAGAAGAACAGAACCTGGCAAGTAGAGCAGACCAGAGCACAGCAGAGCAGACTGGAATACAAGCAGAATAGCACAGAACAGAGAAGAAAAAAAAAAACATCATCGCATAGTACAGCATGTGACTGTAGAGCAAAGCAGAGTAGACAAGAGCAGAACAAAACAGAGCAGAGCAGTTCAGAATACAGCAGAGCAGGACAGAGCAGAAGAAGGAAAAAGGTCACAAGCAAAATACAGCATGTGACAGCAGAGCAA
>JADBJO010004034.1:0-5000 GCA_016801955.1 Conus betulinus | reverse complement strand
TTGTCTTACTTGATGTTGGGCATGTCCCGGACACTGGTAGTGATCTCCCCTGCCTCTGGTGCAATCTTCTCCACGTTTTCCAGCACGGACCAGAACTCTCGCTTCCGGGACAGCATTCCCTTCTTTGCTGAAGAGGCCACAGAAGATGCAAACATTCAATGGTGAACAGTGAGATTAACCACCTATAAGCCCAAGACTCCTTTTTTTGTACTCCCTGTTCTTATAGAATAGGAAGTACTTTACAATGGGAAGGAAGAAGTGCCGTCTGTGTGTCTGTCTGTCTGTCCGTCCGTGGTCAAACTGTGTTCCACTCGCTCCAAACAAAACTACTGGGCCGATCTTTCTGAATATTTATAGATATGTTCACTGTGGGTCACGGATGATGCCCGATGTTTTAGTTTACAGTTATAGCCATTACTAGCGGCTATTATGGCCCATAACGGTTTTCCTTCTTTATGGAATATCTCAGAAAGTACCTGGCCGATCTTTCTAAAAATTTGTAGGTATGTTCATTATGGTCACAGATGATGGCCGCCGTTTACCAGAATAGCCGTTACTAACGGCTATAACGGCCCAAAATGGCTTTTCCTCTTTATGGAATATCTCACGCGTATTGAAGATAAACTGGGAGTACGTTTATATGCTTTGTATCTTGTTTTAAACTACACTTTTCTTTTAATCTTAAAAATGTTTAAAATCAACTCCGTCGAGCAACATGGACAAACGAATCACAAGACAAAACACAACGCGTTTCGACCCCTTAGGTCTTCTTCAGGCAAGATGCACCACACTCTGGACAACGAAAGTGAAGAACGAGCAATCACTTATCTTTGTCAAACTCAGCGCAAGATGCGCGTTGAGTCGTTCTTCATTTTCGTTGTCGTGAGTGTTGTCTATCTCACCTGAAAAAGACCTAAGAGGTCGAAACGCGTCGTGTTTTTGTCTAGTGATTCGTTTGTCCATGTTGCTCGGCGGAGCTGATTTTGAGCACGTTTGAACATTTGTTTAGATTTCCGCCTGCAGTCGCCTCACTTTGCAATTAACTTATATTCAATTTTCAAGTTTCTGTATATCCAATTTCAACATTTCATAAATGAAAAAAGTAAGAAAACATATAACGAAACTCTGGACAGAAGAAAGGAAAAATCGGAAGAAAGAGAGTCCAAGACTCTTAGTACACATGTCGTTCACAGTCCGAAGTCTGTTCTATAGTCGGAAAAGAAAGATGTTCAAAAGTCACTAAACAGAAACAGGGCTTAGTATAACTGCACGATCAGCCATACCTCTGCAGAAAGAAAACAAAGAAAAGGACCATCGGAACGTAGGGTTTTACAGAACAGAGTGATCAAGCCAAGAAAAAGAAGGAGAATGATATAATGCTTTGTCGGTCTACCGTGCCTGATATAAATGGATCGAGCGCCAACCAAAAAACATGAAATATGATTATCATATAGTAACCGAATCGCTGAATTCTTTACCGGCAAATGAAACTCAAGGCTTGGTTAAGGACATACAAGACTAGAGTGAAAACAAAACTTGTCTTCAAATAAAATATCTTCATCATTAATCGCACACACACACAGAACACACACACACGCTCGCGCGCGCGCGTCTGCGCGCTGCTCACAAACACACACAGAGAGAAAGCTCAGAATAACTAGCACACACACACACACACACACACACCAGCACACCACACACACACCCACACACCACCAGAGAAAGCTCAGATAACTATCAAATCACAACACACCCACACACACACACACACACACACACACACAACACACACACACACACACACGCACACACACACACACCACCCACACACACACACGCACGCACGCACATCACACACACACACACACACACACACACACACACACACACACACACACACACACGCGCCGCGCGCGCGCGCGCGCGCCTCACTACGCCAGCACGCACACACAACACAGGAAGCTCAGAGTACTAGGGCAATAACTAGCAATCACACACACACACACACACACACCCACACACACAACACACACACACACACACAGAGAGACCGAGAGAGAGAGAACGAGATAGAGAGAGAGAGGAGAGAGAGAGAGGAGAGAGAGAGAGAGAGAGGAAGAGAGAGAGGAGAGAGAGAGAGACAGATAGACAGAGACAGAGAGACAGAGACAGAGAGGAATCAGGAATAACTAACACACACACACACACACACACACACACACACACCCACACACACACACACACACACACCACACAAACAAACAAACAAACAAAAAAACAAACTTATCTTAAAAAAACACACAAACACCAACCCTTCATCCTCCCCAAAAATTACCCCCAAACTGACCCTGTCATCCCCCCCCCCGTCCTTCCCCTCCCCTTTCCAAACAAAGGGAGACAAATCCAAGAACCAGCAACTCACGTTTCAAGCCGTGCCTCAGCACGTGCTCAAGGACCACGAAGAACTGCTGCAGGATGCACGTAGTCGTCGTCCAGCATGCGGCCATGGGGCCAGCGAGGAGTCGATGAGTCTCCCTTGATCAGCAGCTTGGACACGTTCATCAGGTTGGCACGTTCCACCGTCTTGGAGTCCTTACCTGTGCGGCCACCGGGGGCGGACCAGAGGAAAGGAAGTGAGAACGGAGTTATGGCTTGACTGGAGCGAGGCGAGTTTTTAATGAATCGACTTTCTATTGAAGAAAAAAGAGTTAAGGGAGAACTGTTGTAGTTAATGGCGGGCTACTTCGGTTTTTAATGATGATGATTATGATGTGTGATTGATGATGATGATGATGATGAGGATGATGATGATGATGATTTTTTGTTTTCCTTTTGTGTTTTTGCTCTCTCTCTCTCATCTCTTCGATCTCTCACTCACAGTCCCCTCCTCAGGGCTCATCCCTCTCGTCTCCCATCCTCTCTCCTGCTACGTACCTCTAGAATCATCTCTCTCGCTGTGTGTGTTTGTGTGTGTGTGTGCCTGTTTGTGGTGTGCATGTGTTATGTGTGTGTGGGTGTGTGTTTGTGTTGTGTGTGGTGGTGTGTGTGTTGTGCCCTGTGTGTCTCTGGCTCTCTCTCCCTGCTCCTCTGCTTGTGTGCGTGCGTATCGTGTGCTCGTGCTGGCGTGCGTGAGCGTGCGTTGCGTGCGTGATCGTGCGCGCGTTGGACGCGTTTGGGCGTGTGTGTGTGGTCGTGTATTTGGTGTGTGTTACAGTAACATCAATGCGTTTGTGGTGTGTGTGTGTGGTGTGTGGGTGTGTTTGTGTGTGTGTGTTGTGTGTTGTGTGTTGTGTGTGTGTGTGTGTGTGTGTGTGTGTGTATTTTCTCGCTCTGTGCGTATTTCTCGCTTGCTGTCGTGCGTTGCGGCTGCTGTGCGTGCGTGTGTGCGTTGCCTGTGTGTGTGCGTGTTTGTGTGTGTGCGTGCGTGCGTTTCGTGCGTTCGTGCGTGCGTGCGTGCGTGCGTTGCGTGCGTTGCGGGTGCGCGTGTGCGTGTGTGTGTGTGTGTGTGTGTGTGTTTGGTGTGTGGTGTGTGTGTGTGTGGTACGTGCGTGTGTTACGCGTGCGTGCGTGCGTGCGTGCGTGCGTGCGTGCGTGGCCGGGCGCGCGTGTGCGCGTTGTGTGTGTGTGTGTGTGTGGTAATAGGTAGCATTAAATGGTGGATTAAGTCTGATCTGTTTGAACTTACAAACCTGTGAGAAATGACGCAGAATAAGTCTAGTGACCGACTTCATCAATTAATCAATAAACAATGAATGAACAATGTTCACGTGATCGAAGACAGGAGAAATGTGTTTCTGGCAAGGTGAATTCTGTTCTCTGTTTTCAATGTAGCTATTCGTAGAGAAGGAAAAGGGGGAAAAATATGGGCATGGCACGACTGGTTATAAATCATTCCTAGAAAAAAAAAACAAACAAAAAAAACAAAACAAAAAGAGGAGGTGTGCCATGACTAGTTATGAATCATTCTTAGAAAGGAACCAAACACAAAGAAAACAAACAAAGAAAACAAACGAACAAGCATACAAAACAACAAACAAACAAAACAAACGTAAAAACAAACAAAAAAAAGGTTGTGGCAATGACTGATTTAGTTCTGAGGTTATATTGCCCCATGTTAAGGTCTACATGGATATGAAATGAACATTAGCTGGAATGATAAAGATGGATTATTAAAGCGTGTCATGCATTTGCTGAGAACATGACGGAAAATGACGACAACAAAGGAGGAGGAAAAAGAGGAGAAGAGAGAAGAAGAAGAAAAGAGAAGAAGAAGAAAGCAGAAGAAGAAGAAGAAGGATCTATTTTTTAAAAAGAAAAGTTTAGCAGAAGATGACTTTCGGCTAGAAAAAAAAAAAAAACAAATACACGCGCGCGCGCGTGTGTGTATGTGTATATGTTTGTGTGGTGTGTGTGTGTGTGTGTTTGTGTGTGTGTGTGTGTGTGTGTGTGTGTGTGTGTGTGTGTGTGTGTGTGTGTGTGTGTGTGTGTGTGGTGTGTGTGTGTGTGTGTGTGTGTGTGTGTGGTGTGTGTGTGTGTGTGTGTTTGTGTGTGTGTGTGTGTGCGTGTGTGTGTGTGCGTGCATGCGCGTATTTTTGTATATGTGTGTGTTGTGTGTGTTTTGTGCGTGAGTGGGCTTAAGAATCCGTGTGTGTGTGTGTGTGTGTGTGTGTGTGTGTGTGTGTGTGTGTGTGTGTGTGTGTGTGTGTGTGTGTGGTGTGTGTGTGTGTGTGGTGTGTGTGTGTGTAGCATCTTGTTATGTCTTCTATCTATGTTTCATATGAAATCTGGTTACAAAAAGGTAAAATGTTATATCTCTTATACGACGCTGTATCCAAGAAAAAAAAAACTCTCTGTGTAGGCCTACTCAATTTGTGTTGAAAATGCCTATTTTCTGACAACGCAATCACTGTAGAGTAGCTAAATTCCGTCCCCCTTTTTTTTTTCTGGCATTGCACTGTATCATATTCCATCACATGCTTCTGGGGGCCAGTACACGCTGG
>JADBJO010004033.1:212500-215829 GCA_016801955.1 Conus betulinus | reverse complement strand
AAAACAGCTTTGTACAAAATTAATCATCGTCTCATTTGTAACTCATTTAGATAAAACGTATCCCAATTTGTAATTCTGTTTAAAAGAAATAGTATTATTTTCCTCCTAAGCTGGGAAAAATAGTTTAGTATTGTGCATAATGCTTCCCATTTTCAACTATTTCACGTCGTCCTAATTTGAGTCAGTATGATTTGAATGCAAACATTTTAAAAATCTTCAGTCATGTAAAAAATAAGACCAAAGGAAACTTGGCTTCAGAGCCATACGTGCATGTGATAAGACTACCCTAAAATCAGGACAGCCGTAATAAACTATGAAGCCTGGATTTCGACAGAAGTCTAGTGTGTTGCACATTTTCAGCAACTATGGAACTTTGGTCACACAAAACGAATTCAACAGGTCCAGTTTTAGTGTCCTTAACGAGTTATCACAGTTTGTGTACTATTCCATATACGCTACACCTCATTTACTGAGCCGAAAGGGCAAAGCGTGCTGGGTTGATTAATTATCTAATTAATTTTATTTTTTTAAATGTAGGCAAAGATTCTCAAGGATGATTCAGATTCAGATGTCTGACTTACGTATTGACACAAGTGTGTGTGTGTGTGTGTGTGTGTGTGTGTGTGTGTGTGTGTGTGTGTGTGTGTGCGCGCGGCGCGCGCGCGCGCGCGCTGTGTGTGTGTTGTGTTGTGTTGTGTTGTGGTGTGTGTGTGTGTGTGTGTGCGTGTGCGTGCGTGCGGCGTGCGTGCGTGCGTGCGTGCGTGCGTGCGTGCGTGTGTGTGTGTGTGTGTGTGTGTGTGTGTGTGTGTGTGTGTGCGCGCGTGCGTGCGTGTATGTGTGTGTGAATATGTATAGATTGATAGACATTAATTATAGACATATTTAGATAGAAATAGTTATGTAGTATGTAGACAAATATATATATATATATATACATTTATACACACATAGATAGATAGATAGATAGATACATAGATAGATAGATAGATACATAGATAGATAGATGGATAGATGGATGCATGGATGGATGGATGGATAGATAGACAGATAGACGAAGAGCAAAACAAAACGAAAGACGTGAAGTGCACACACGAACTGCTGCACCTTTACAACATCCCATTCATTCTCCCCTGCATTCAGCACAGTCAGTCAGTCCAGTCAGTCAGTCAGTACAGTCAGTCGGTCAGTCAGTCCAGTCAGTCAGTCAGTCAGTCAGTCAGTCAGTCAGTACAGTCAGTCACACAGATACAGCTGTGGTGACGTTCACAAATGTGCACATCGGCAGGCACACAATCCGGCCTATGAAGGGGAAAAAACGCCTTCCATCCCTAGACAAAAAAAAAAAAAAAAAAAAAAAAAACCAACAGAAACACACACACACACCCACACACACACACACACAAAAAAAAAAAAAAAAAACCCTGACCTGCCACCTGCCATAACGCCATCACAGCAGACACAGTGAGGACAACAGGTAAGCCGACAGGTAAGCCACAACAACAAGCCTCCTCTCCCCCCCCCCCCCCCCCCCCCCCCTTACCCCTCTTCTTACTCCTCCACTGCAACACGCGGCGCGCACTCCCACGCCGTGTACACGCAGTCTTGTTCCCGCCCTATGCCCCCCCTCCCCCCCCCCCCCCCCCCACACAACACACACACACACACACACACACACACACACACACACACACACACACACGCTCTCTGCCTCCCCACTCCTTCTTCCCCCTTCCAACACACACACACACACACACACACACACACACACACACACACACACACTCATACACAGCGCGCGCGCACGCACACCACACAGCCTGTGTGCGCGCGCGCACACACACACACACACATACACGCACGCACGCACGCACACACACACACACACACACACACACACACACACACACACACATACACGCATGCACACACACACACGTATACACGTACGCGCACGCGCGCGCGCGCGCGCACACACACACACACCCACACACACACACACACACACACACACACACACACACACACATGTGTGAACCATACAAAAGATTTCTGCCTCTCTTTCCTTTCCCTACTAGTAAAAACGCGCATACGAGAACGAAATGCTGGCGTACAATAAGCTGGATCCTTCAATGTTTGTGATATCTGTGTGTCTGTGTATCCAGTTATCTGTGTATCTGTTTGTTCAGCCATCAGCTTTATGACACGTCTGTATCTGCCGCATTGACCCTTCACCAGCGCAAACGACCTAACAATTGAAGAAAATGGTGACCACCTACACTTCAAGGACCTTGTGGTATGCAGGTAATGCTTGTGTGTGTGCGTGTCCCCGTTTGGAAGGATAATGAAGTGGTCTTAGACACGCGCGAGAGCGTGTGTGTGTGTGTGCGTGTGTGCGTGCGCGCGTGCGTGCGTGTGTGTGTGTGTGTGCGCGCGCGCGTGTGTGCATATCTGAGTGCGCGTGCGTGTGTGTGTGTGTGTACGTGTGTGTGTGTGTGTGTGTGTGTGCGTGTGTGCGCGCGTGCGTGCGTATGTGTGTGTGGAGGGGGGGGGGGGGGGGCAGGGTGGAGGGACAGAAGGGAAGGGATTGAGGACAGAGGGAGGAGGAGGGTAAGGAGGGGGCCCGCTTTTGTTTTATTTCCTATCCACCATGTCTGCTGTTGTCAAGGCGCCGAAAGCCACTACCAGGACAATGTTGAGGGATGGGCGGAGCCAATGGTCGCAGTGTGTTCATCAGTCCGTGACTTTCCCGCGCCTAATGCACAAATCTTGTATCAGTCAGTCTGTGAGTGAGCCTAGGGCATCTCTGCGTCACTGGCTCTGGCACCTGATGCAGATGGGGTAGAGTACAGTGTGCGTGACTGTGTGCGGCTGCAAGGTGTTTTTTTTTCTAGGCTTTTGTTCTGATCGTCATTATCGTTGTTTTGTGTTTTCATTTTCATGTGTTTCATTATTTTCTGGGTATTTTTTCTCCATCAGTTGTCATTCTAAATGAATCGCCACCAGCCACACTTCCGTTCCACAATTTGTACATACATAATATGAAGTCGTTCGTATGCGTTCATATAGATGCTAGAAAGCAAGCGTACACATACACGCATGCGCGTGCACAACACCTATAAGCAAACGTGCATGAACATACCGGCGTATATGTACGGTTGTGCTAGCATAAACACATATATACGTTCGAACATATGCGCGCGCGCGCACTCACTCACACACACACACACACACACACACACACACACACACACACACACACACACACACACACACACGTACACACACGCACGTACGCACGCACGTACACGCACGCACGCACGCACGCACAC
>JADBJO010004033.1:205000-207500 GCA_016801955.1 Conus betulinus | reverse complement strand
ACGACAGGAACCACGGGAACATCTCTCCCCCTTTCCACTCTTCTCCTTCCTCTCTTGACGTTCAAATCTGAAAGACGGTCTGTGGTGTAGTGGATTTTGCACTTGTTTGTTTAGATGATTCCTCACATTTCTTATCACATTACACAGGCCAAGCTGTCATCCAGTTCTTCTCGTTGCCTTGCCTGTAAATGCGTTTGCTCTCATGTTTCTTTTTAACTCCTGCATGTCCAGGGCAGTACATCCATACGAGTCTCTCCAATGGAACATTGGGCATTACTTCATGCCAAGCAGGGCTTCCCAGTCCACTTTACACTTTCTGAAGTCGGTTCATGGAGTCAGTCAGTATCCAGGCTTGTTGAGTTTTTAAACTGGCTTGCCAATGAAAGCAAGTGGAGTGTTTGTGTCACTGCTTCTACCTCCATTGCTTGACAAAGTTGTTAAACTGAAGGCGCCTTTGTCTTCCTGAATTTTGCTTCGCTGTGTTTCCCAACCCTGACTTACCTTTGGTGACAGAACCGTCAGCGTATATAACAAATTTCAACTTTTGTGCCAAGGCCTTCTGTCCGCATCTGAATTTCTGCGTTGGTGTAACCTTCTGGCCATTCTCGACAGTGTCTCCCGAGTTCTGGAGCGATGGCAATTCGGAAGAGGTGTTGTGAAGTGGTCTGGATACGCTTCCCATTCTTTTGCTTCCTTGAGTTCTGCCAACTGGTGGCGCACAAGCTGTACATCTTCTGCCTGTCCCATCCATGATTTTCCATGTCCTGCTCGAGTGTCTTGTTTCCTTCACCGCCGGATGCAGCGGATCTGGGGGGATCTTCTTCAAGGGCTCTGAAGTATGCCTTCGCCTGTTCCAGCTTGGGTCTTGTCTGCATTGAAGGAAGGTCGCGCAGGTATAATAATAATAATAATAATGAATACTTATATAGCGCCTATTCTCGGCTAGAGACCAAGCTCTAAGCGCTTTACAATCAACACTCGTTTACACAACGGGCTGCCTACCTGGGTAGTGCCGACTGAAGAGCTGCCAGCTGGCGCTTCATTCAGTCGTTTTCCGTGTCATCCAGTCAGTATCGTTCAATATCGAGCACTCATTTTCCTTACTTCCTTCATTCTTTCTTTCCGTTTCTCACTCAGGGTGCATGCGATGTGTAACGTGTCATCCATACCAAAGGCCAAACTGGCCTACTCTTCGGAATGTTGGTGATGGGATTTGACGTGTGTGCAAGATGTTATGCGTGCGTTCACAGACGGAACCTCGGTTTATAGTCTCATTCGAAGGACTGTATGGGAAATGGAGTCAGAACCAATGTTAACTCCGAGGGAAAAATCCCCCTGTACCGAACCACCCCGGCGGAGGTTCGAACCCGCAACCCCAGGATCACCAAGATTACAAGTCAGGCGCTCTACCAACTGAACTATTCCGGCTCCCAAGACAGACAGG
Organism: Conus betulinus; assembly: GCA_016801955.1. NCBI lineage: Eukaryota > Metazoa > Mollusca > Gastropoda > Neogastropoda > Conidae > Conus > Conus betulinus. The sequence goes on along the minus strand of JADBJO010004033.1, from coordinate 206,056 downwards.
TATCGCATAGTTTCAACTGATGTATCCATCGTGATTCCCGGAATCCCATCGTGATTCCGGGAATCAATCTCATTGCTTCATTTTGAATTGTTTATAATCTAGGAAGACACACATACACACTTAACAATAGATTTATAGACTGATACATACATATGCATGCACACACACACACACACACACACACACACACACACACACACACACACACACACATGCGCGCGCGCACGCACACACACACACACTCCCTCACACACACACACACACACACACACACACACACACACACACACACACACACACACACACCTTCACTCACAATTACACTCACACTCACTCACACACACACACACACACACACACACACACACACACACACACACACACACACACACACACACACACCACACACACACACACGCACGCACGCACACACACACACACACACACACACACACACACACACACACACACACACACACACACAGTACCATAGACAGACAGATAGGTAGATAAGGATATAGCTAGATAGATGGACGGATGGATAGATGGATGGGCGGACGGACGGACGGACGGACGACGGACAAACAGACAGACAGACAGACAGATAGATAGATAATCCTCCCTACCACTTCTCCCACCCACTCTTCAATCCACGCCACCCACACCCACTCTGTCTGTCAGGTTTCTGAAAGCAGACAACTTTTGTCTACCTTTGGACCTTTGGAGAGAGAGAGAGAGAGAGAGAGAGAGAGAGAGAGAGAGACAGACAGACAGACAGACAGACAGACAGACAGACAGAGACAGAGGAAGGGGAAAGGGAGGGAGGGAGGGAGACAAGACAGACACAGACAGACAGAATAGGAAGAGACAGAGAGATGGTGGTGGTAGGGCGAGGGGGGGGAGGGCGGGGGGGAGGGGGAGGCTACAGAGGCGGCCATAAGGTATGAAGAGAGAAACAGAAACACACACGCCAAAACGCACCCAGTGGGATCCAATATTTGGCCACTGGCTTAAAGCGTAATATGCGAGCATTGTGGAACTGAATACACGCGCAGA
>JADBJO010004033.1:195000-200000 GCA_016801955.1 Conus betulinus | reverse complement strand
ATGAAAAATGGAATAAAACTACCACGCTATCCAAAGAAATCCATTAGTCACGAACTTTCGACTAGCTTAGAAAAGGTTGAATCATGTGTAGATACATTGTCTAATACGATGTGCGTGTGTGTGTGTGTGTGTGTGTGCGTGCGTGCGTGCGTGCGTGCGTGCGTGCGTGCGTGCGTGCGTACATACATACATATATTCACACATACATACATACATACATACACACACACACATGCTTGCATGCATGCAGAGAGAGAGAGAGAGAGAGAGAGAGAGAGAGAGAGAGAGAGAGAGAGAGAGAGAGAGACGGCATTTACCGATCATAACATATTTATTTATCAGTACTTCCATTCCCGCATCCCATCTCCATTCCTATTTCCTTTTCGCTTACTTCCGCGCCCTCTCTTCTACAGGCTTCTCATACAATTTACCCTGTAAAAGAGAGGGAGGGAGGGAAGAAAAGAGACAGACAGATAGACAGACAGGAGTGGGACGAGGGGGGGGGGGGGGGGGGGGCGAGTTGAAGAGGTCGGTAGGAATGAAGAGAAACACACACACACACACACACACACACACACACACATACACACACACACACACACACACACACACACACACACACACACACACACACACACACACACACACACACAACACACACACGCAAACTCCCACCCAGTGTAATTAAACAACATTTTGACAAGTAGCTGGAAGCCCTGTGGGCCCACATTGTGACTCTGAATAGGGGCGCAAAGCAGGGAAGCTTATCATGCCTCTGTTGTTGTTCCATCTTCTCCAGAACACGACGCAGGCTTTCAGCAGGACTTGTTGCTCAGTTTGTCTGCCGGTGATCAAGATCGGTGAGGTAGCGTTATGGTGTTTATAGCCCAGCCGACCGCGAAAGGCCATACCAGAGCTGTCACCGGGTTGAAAACACACACACACACACACACACACACACACACACACACACACACACACACACACACACACACACGCACGCACACACACACACATACACCTCATTCACACAACCCTTTAAGATACACCTAAAAGTACACCGGAAATTTTGTTGAAAAATCTCTTTCTTCTGCAGAAAGTTTAGATCAGATGAAAAATGTTAATCTCTTTTCAGAAATTCAAAGCTCATACCAGGTGGAACATCTCTGAACAAGCTTTTCATGGAGTCTGCTGTACAGTGTTTATGTCTCACATTATGCAAGTCCCAACACTCTGAAAAGAAAATGTTTCACTCTGAGTAGCACGTGACGTGGAATGCACCACGGAGCCTCTTCACGCTTTAAAAGAAACTAATGAGTTAAAACGAATGCACAGAACTGTTTCTTCTTTGCGACCAGGTGATAGATCAGTTTACTCAGCTGAATTCACAGCTTTAGTTCCAGTACTGATGATAATTCTACACACAGGAACTTTCTGATTTTGTCTGATTCGCTGTCAGCTGGAGGCCCTAGCTAGCTGGCCGTAACCTCCATCATCCTGGACTGCTGAACCTTGTTTTGTTTTTTTTTTACTCTGGAAGCGGACGGTCATAACATTCTTCTAGCTTGGGTTCAAGGTCATGTCGGCATTCGTGAAAATGAAATGGCTGATCGTTTGGCCAGGAATGCCACCATGAAGAAACTGTCCAACATATCTATCCCCTGTCTGACATATCTATCCCCTGTCCGACATATCTATCCCCTGTCCGACATATCTATCCCCTGTCTGACATATCTATCCCCTGTCCGACATACCTATCCCGTGTTCAGATTTGAAACCGAAGGTTAAAGGTTAGGAGGACTGGAAGACACAGACGGATAACAAACTTTTTCCAGATCCGTTCAAAACCTAACAGAGATCCTCTCCTCTACCTCTGGTTATCAAGATTAGGCAATAACTAATCAACCGATGTGAATAAAACACTTGGACATCAAGATTAGGCAATAACTAATGAACCGATGTGAACGAAACACTTGGACATCAAGGCAATAACTAATGAACCGAAACACTGGGACATCAAGGCAATAACTAATTAACCGAAAACACTTGGACATCAAGGCAATAACTAATGAATCGATGTGAACAAAGCACTTGGACATCAAGGCAATAACTAATGAATCGATGTGAACAAAACACTTGGACATCAAGGCAATAACTAATGAATCGATGTGAACAAAACACTTGGACATCAAGGCAATAACTAATGAATCGATGTGAACAAAACACTTGGACATCAAGGCAATAACTAATGAATCGATGTGAACAAAACACAATAACAAATAATGAATCGATGTGAACAAAACACTTGGACATCAAGGCAATAACTAATGAATCGATGTGAACAAAACACTTGGACATCAAGGCAATAACTAATGAATCGATGTGAACAAAACACTTGGACATCAAGGCAATAACTAATGAATCGATGTGAACAAAACACTTGGACATCAAGGCAATAACTAATGAATCGATGTGAACAAAACACTTGGACATCAATGCAATAACTAATGAATCGATGTGAACAAACACACTGGGACATCAATGCAATAACTAATGAATCGATGTGAACAAAACACTGGGACATCAAGGCAATAACTAATGAATCGATGTGAACAAAACACTGGGACATCAAGGCAATAACTAATGAATCGATGTGAACAAAACACTGGGACATCAAAGCAATAACTAATGAATCGATGTGAACAAAACACTGGGACATCAAGGCAATAACTAATGAATCGATGTGAACAAAACACTGGGACATCAAGGCAATAACTAATGAACCGATGTGAACAAAACACTGGGACATCAAGGCAATAACTAATGAAACGATGTGAACAAAACACTTGGACATCAAGGCAATAACTAATGAACGATGTGAACAAAACACTTGGACATCAAGGCAATAACTAATGAACCGATGTGAACAAAACACTTGGACATCAAGGCAATAACTAATGAATCGATGTGAACAAAACACTTGGACATCAAGGCAATAACTAATGAATCGATGTGAACAAAACACTTGGACATCAAGGCAATAACTAATGAATCGATGTGAACAAAAACACTTGGACATCAAGGCAATAACTAATGAATCGATGTGAACAAAACACTTGGACAAAACACGGAATGAGGAGCAAGAAAGAACGCCTTCAGCGCCTCTTCCACACACGGGGGTATTTTTTGGGGGAGTGAACATCATGAGATTCAAATGGCAGTCTTGTGTACTTTGGTATAACTAATCAGAAGGATTGTCTTATTTAGTGACCAAGCCAGAAGTCGAAAGCTTTGGGAAATAAAGTTCTGGGTGGAGTAACAAGGGGAACTTACAAATCGTTTCAGATTAGATAGATAGATAGAGAGAGAGAGATAGACAGATAGACAGATAGATAGATAGATAGATAGATAGATAGATAGATAGATAGATAGATAGATGGATGGATACTTTTGAAGGAATCTGCCGTCTGCGCATAAGGGGAATTCTTCCATGATGTTGATGCTCCTACTCTCATTCCCAAAAAGCTGAAATTCTACAAGAAGTTTTGGTGTCCATATCAATGGTGACTGCTACAGGTGGGGTGTACTGAAAGCCTGAGAAAACTAAGACACCTTATTTTTACCATCTTCCTAAAGTCCAGAGAGATTTACATAACCTCCTGGACGTCCAATTGTGTCGGAGTCAATGGACCAACTGAACGTCTCTCAAAGCTAGTGACCATCGGCTCCAGCCTCTTGTACAAAACTTGACGTCCTACATCAAAGACACAACTCACTTCCTGAACATCTTGGAAGAATGGAAAATCACTCAACAGCCTCTGGCGAGTGAAGTATTGATCGTCACTGTTGATGTGGTTGGGTTGTACACAAATATACCTCATCATGAAGTGGCGATTTCCCTGAAAGAAATCATCGCCAGTTTTGGTCATCATTTGAAAGAAGGCCCCTCTGTTCCATTACTACTGGAGATCGTTGAACACGTCCTTCAAAACAACGTGTTTGATTTTGATGGTGAGCTGTTCCCAACAAGTCCATGGCACGGCAATGGGGACCCCAATGGCTCCCTCCATTGCAAACATCTTCATGGCATGGTTAGAACAACGGCTACTGGCAACTTCACCCTGGCATGTCCATCCAAAATTCTGGCGTCGTTTCATTGATGACATTGTCATGCTCTGGTTCCATGGGGAAAGCCAGCTGCTTTTGTTCCTCAACTGGATACACAACCAGCATGCCACGATAAAGATTACAGCCCAACTATGGTAGAACCAACATCCCTTTCCTGGACGTCAACATGAGCATCAAGGGGGATACAATCACCACAGACCTTCACACTAAATCCACGGATGCTCACATGTACCTACCCTTCAGCTCCTGCCACCCCAGACACTGTCCGAGAGGCATCCCCTACGGGCAGGCTATCCGCCTGCGAAGAATCTGTTGTAAAGATGATGTGTTCCTGAAACGATGCAGAGAGCTGAGAACCCACCTACATAACCGTGGCTATCCATTAGCTCTGGTGGACTCTGCCATCAACAAGGCACAGACACTTCCCAGGAAGGATGCACTCCAGTACCAACGGAGGAACCATCAGCCAGACTGGGTGCCATTTGTTATCCGCCATAACACTTCCAAACTTCCTCTGGCCTTTTGGCTGAAGGAAAAAATGACGGAGCTCCACAGAAGTAGACTCATGAAGAGAGCCGTTCCCAAACCTCGCAATCTGAGGAACCGTAACTGTGTCGCAATCTGATGCCCAGCAAACCACCAGCAGTGCAAGATTAAGCGTCTGCCAATGATTCATTGGTACCAGGGTTGCTTCAAATGCATAGCGAAACTATGTGTTCTGTGCAAGGAACACCTGGAGAAAACGACCTCGTTAAAGAGTGTTCGCACGGGTCACCAGTTCCAAATAAGGGACTCAGCTACGTGTAAAAGCACCAGCCTAGTGTACCTGATCAACTGTGGACATTTGCCAGGATGTACAGTATGTTGGTGAG
>JADBJO010004033.1:175000-185000 GCA_016801955.1 Conus betulinus | reverse complement strand
ACATGCACGCACGCGCGCGCGCGCCCCCCCCCCCCCCCCCCCCCCCCCACACACAGAGGAAATCAAACGACCAGACCCCGATCCTGACATAGCAATGCTGTTTCTCACAAACACACGCCTCCAAACGTCAGCGCTGTGATGTGTTGTTGTTGTTGTTGTTGTTGTTGTTGTGTTGTCGCACCCTGGCTAAAAGACTCCAGGGATCATCCGACCAGCCGAAGTACTTGAACACTATGGTACAAATGCATCAGCTGGGGATGAGAACATTACGTGTGTGACCGTTTTTGATTACCCCGCCACGTGGGCAGCCACACTCCGACTTCGCGGGATTTGGGAGACTGTAATGTTATGCTAGGGAGCTTGTCACGACTGAAGACAATCCCCGCATAACTATGCCGAGCATAACAACATTTTGATGTAGGCTTGGTGTTCCAGCCTATGCCAGTGGTCTGACACAGCCTTAGAGCAGGGCAAACCGCTGTAATTAAAATTCAGTCAGCTGGGTCAGCGCCTTCTTCACAAACAGATCAAAGCAAACCAGGTCCTCTGTTCTCCGGACAGCCGTCTTCAGGAAAACATCTCCGTGGTGGCGGACGCAAGCGGTTCAAAGACAGTCTCGAGGTATAGCTGAACATGCGGTTCAAAGAAAGCCTCAAGATATAGCTGGACATGCGGTTCAAAGACAGCCTCAAGATATAGCTGAACATGCGGTCCAAAGACAGCCTCAAGATATAAGCTGACATGCGGTTCAAAGACAGCCTCAAGATATAGCTGAATATGCGGTCAAAGACAGCCTCAAGATATAACTGAACATGCGGTTCAAAGACAGCCTCAAGATATAGCTGAACATGCGGTTCAAAGACAGCCTCAAGATATAACTGAACATGCGGTCCAAAGACAGCCTCAAGATATAACTGAACATGCGGTTCAAAGACAGCCTCAAGATATAACTGAACATGCGATTCAAAGACAGCCTCAAGATAGAACTGAACATGCGGTGTACAGACAGCCTCAAGATATAGCTGAACATGCGGTTCAAAGACAGCCTCAAGATAGAACTGAACATGCGGTCCGAAGACAGCCTCAAGATATAGCTGAACATGCAGTTCAAAGACAGCCTCAGAGATATAGCTGGACATGCAGTTCAAAGACAGCCTTAAGATATAGCTGGACATGCAGTTCCGAAGACAGCCTCAAGATATAGCTGAACATGCGGTCCGTACAGACAGCCTCAAGATATAGCTGAACATGCGGTCCGAAGACAGCCTCAAGATATAGCTGAACATGCGGTCCAAAGACAGCCTCAAGATACAGCTGAACATGCAGTTCAAAGACAGCCTCAAGATATAGCTGAACATGCGGTCCAAAGACAGCCTCAAGATATAGCTGAACATGCGGTCCAAAGACAGCCTCAAGATATAGCTGAACATGCGGTCCGAAGACAGCCTCAAGATATAGCTGAACATGCGGTCCGAAGACAGCCTCAAGATATAGCTGAACATGCGGTGTAAGACAGCCTCAAGATATAGCTGAACATGCGGTCCGAAGACAGCCTCAAGATATAGCTGAACATGCGGTCCGAAGACAGCCTCAAGATATAGCTGAACATGCGGTCCGAAGACAGCCTCAAGATATAGCTGAACATGCGGTCCGAAGACAGCCTCAAGATATAGCTGAACGTGCGGTGTACAGACAGCCTCAAGATATAGCTGAACATGCGGTGAAGACAGCCTCAAGATATAGCTGAACATGCGGTCCGAAGACAGCCTCAAGATATAGCTGAACATGCGGTCCAAAGACAGCCTCACGATACAGCTGGCATGCCCAGCACAAAGCCCAGCGGGCTGGGACACGCTCCGCTGAACTGCTGGCTGGAACATGCTCCGCTGAACATCAGTGACTGCAGCACAGACATGGCGAGTGAGGATGTCGCTGATGATGGCAGCACGTACAGGATGCTGGAAGGAAAAGTGTGCGTAGAAAAAGAGAGCTGCACAACAGCAACATACCTGTGTCTGTCTGCGGGAGCCAGTGCCTGACCCTCAGTGAATTATGTCTGTGGAGGGTCTCACCTGCGGGAGCCAGTGCCTAACTTGCAGTGAATTATGTCTGTAGAGGGCATCAACTGCGTGAGGCAGTGTCTAACTTGCAGTGAATTATGTCTGTAGAGGGCATCAATAGTGTGAGGCAGTGCCTAACTTGCAGTGAATTATGTCTGTAGAGGGCATCAACTGCGGGAGCCAGTGCCTAACTGTCAGTGAATTATGTCTGTAGAGGGCATCAACTGCGTGAGGCAGTGTCTAACTTGCAGTGAATTATGTCTGTAGAGGGCATCAATAGCGTGAGGCAGTGCCTAACTTGCAGTGAATTATGTCTGTAGAGGGCATCAACTGCGTGAGGCAGTACCTAACTTGCAGTGAATTATGTCTGTAGAGGGCATCAACTGCGTGAGGCAGTGCCTAACTTTCAGTGAATTATGTCTGTAGAGGGCATCAACTTCGGGAGGCAGTGCCTAACTTGCAGTGAATTATGTCTGTAGAGGGCATCAAGTGCGTGAGGCAGTGCCTAACTTTCAGTGAATTATGTCTGTAGAGGGCGTCAACTGCGGGAGGGAGTGCCTAACTTTCAGTGAATTATGTCTGTAGAGGGCATCAACTGCGTGAGGCAGTGTCTGACTTGCAGTAGGTTGCTAAGTGTCCTCCAGGAGGACCCACAGGCCCACGTCATGTCGCCCAGGGGAGGTCCACAGTCACCTGAGATTGAGTCATTCCCACCCACACACCCACACACACAGTTGTCACACCAAACTAAATAATAACATCCCCAAACTTTATCATTATTCTTTATCATGGCTTATCTCTCTTTTTTGTTGTTGTTGTTTTTACATTATTTCATATTTGTCTCGGAACGGTTTAGAATTCTGTGGCTACATACGGATCAATAGGCTCACCAAGGTCTAGGACTTGAAACTTTTTTTCCTGGGGCAGAGCATGTTGTGCAGTAGAGAATCCCAGCTCCTGCTTTGTGCTGGCAGGAGACGCCCTACATTGGCATTTGAAATGTTGAACGTGGATCTTCCGGGGGCTTTGTCTCCTGGGGTCCCCCGCCCTCCCCCCCCTCCCCCCCCCCCCCCCCCCCCCCCCCCCCCCCCCCCCCCTTCTTTCCCTCAGAGGCATAGCCCTTGATCACGCCTGGACCTGAGTGGACACTGGACTCTGGCCCTCAGCACATCATCCTCAGTCCTCAATATCTTCCACGGTCACGGTTTGTTGACAACTAGCTAGCGGACAGATTGACCGAAGACTGACAGACTGAGAGAGACAGACACATTGTGACATACAGTATGAGTCAGATAAACGGAACTCTTGACTGGCACAGAAACAGTCAAAATCATGGGGGCCGGAAGAGCTCAGTGGTAGAGCGCCGGACTCGTTTATCTTGGTGATCCTGGAGTTGCGAGTTCGAATCTCCGTCGGGCCGTTTCGGTAGGCCTACAGGCGGATTTTTACCCTCGGAGTTAACATTGGTTTTGACTCCATTTCCCCATACAGTCCTTCGAATGAGACTATAAACCGAAGTTCCGTTCGTGAACGCACGCATACATCTTGCACATACGTAAAATCCCATCACCAACTTTCGGAATAGGCCAGTTTGGCCGTTGCTATGGATGACACGTTACACATAGCATGCACCCTGCGTTAGAAATGGAAAAAATGAAAGTAAGGAAATTTGAGTGAAACGATATTGACTGGATGACACGGGAAAACGACTGAATAAAGCGCCAGCTGGCAGCTCTTCGATCGGCACTACCAGGTGGGCAGCCCGTTGTGTAAGCGGGCGGTGTGGGTTGTAAAGCGCTTAGAGCAAAGGCTCTCGTCGAGGATAGACGCTATATAAGAATTCAAAATGATAATAATACAGTATGTGTTTTTTCTCATTATTACCTCACTTGTTCCATATATAAATTACGCACGAACGCAGGCACGCACGCACGCCCCCCCCCCCCCCCACCACCACTCCCCCCCCCCCCCCCCCCCCCCCCCCGCACACACACACACACACACACGCGGCCCTCTCAATCGGTAGGGCTGTCAGCACAGCAGGCAGTTGAACACTCTTTGGTCCATGCACCGACACTCAGGCAGTGTGTGTGTGTGTGGGGGGGGGGGGGGGGGGGGGAGGGGGGGGGGAGAAGGGGGGGGGGGGAAGGAGTCAGCGCTTCACCTCACCTCATCACCACCTGTTGGGGGGGCCGGAATAGCTCAGTGGTAGAGCCCCGGACTCGTAATCTGAGTGATACTGGAGTTGCGGGTTCGAATCTCCGCCGGGCCGTTTCGGTTCAGGGCGGATTTTTCCATGGCGTTAGCATTGGTTCTGACTCCATTTCCCATACAGTCCTTCAAATGAGACTATAAACCGAGGGACCGTGTGTGAACGCACGCATAACGTCTTGCACACACACACACACACACACACACACACACACACACACACACACACACACACGCACGTCAAATCCCATCACCAACTTTCGGAAGAGAAGGCCAGTTTGGCCGTTGGTATGGATGACACGTTACACATAGCATGCACCTTCCCTGAAGTTGGAGTATGGTTAGCCTTAATGGCGGGACCGAAAAAAAAACAACGATCATACACACACAACTCCACTCCCTTTGTTGGGTAGATGGGATCAATCGTTGCCTGTCTATACAGGGAGTGTCCGCAGGGGCCTGCGTACGCACACACACACACAAATAAAATTTAAAAAAATTTAAAAAAACGTCCACCTGCTGCCTAGCGGCTTTATTACTAGGGCCACCAACAAAGTCTAGGACCGTGCAAGCAGCGGGGGAATCCCAGCCGGAACAGAATATCGGAGGGTTCACTGACAGCCCAGGCTGCGTTGTGACGACCATTTTTCTCATTTGTGGGTGGTGGTGGGTGGTGGTGGTGGTGGTGGTGATGGTGGTAGTGGTGGTGGTGGGTGGGTGGTGGTGGTGGTAGTGGTGGTGGTGGTGGTGGTGGTGTGTGTGTGTGTGTGTGTGTGTGTGTGTGTGTGTGTGTGTGTGTGTGTGTGTGTGTGGGGAGAGGAGAGAGATAGGGATGTGTGTGTGTGTGTGTGTGTGTGTGTGTGTGTGTGTGTGTGTGTGTGTGTGTGTGTGTGTGTGTGTGCGGGAGAGTGGTGGGGGGTGGGGGTGCGTGCCTGCCTGCGTGCGTGCGTGCGTGCGTGTGTGCGTGTGTGTGTGTGTGTGTGTGTGTGTGTGTGTGTGTGTGTGTGAGTCTGTCTGTCTGTGTTTGTGTCTGTGTGTGTTTGTGAGAGAGACAGAAAGTGTGTGTGTGTGTATGCGAGTGTCTTTGTGTATGCGTTCGTGTATGCGTTTCTGTGAGGTGCGAGAGACAGAGAGACAGACAGACAGAGAGAAACAAGAGATAGAAAGAGAGCGACATACAGAGAGAGAGAGAGAGAGAGAGAGAGAGAGAGAGAGAGAGGAGAGGAGGGAAAGGTGAGACAGACAGACACACAACAGACAGACACACAAACGCAGACAGACAGAGAGAGAGAGACGGGGGGGGGGGGGGGGAAGGGGGAGGGGGAGAGATGGGGAGGGAAGGGGAAGGGAAGGGAAGGAAGGAAGGGGAGAGTTCCCAGAATTCAGAAATTCTCTAATGCACATCAGCCTCGGGGACGCAGTGTACAGAGGAAGGAAAGGGACGCAGTGTACAGAAGAAGGAAGGGACACAGTGCACAGAGGAAGGAAAGGGACACAGTGCACAGAGGAAGGAAAGGGGACACAGTGTACAGAGGAAGGAAAGGGACACAGTGTACAGAGGAAGGAAAGGGACACACTGTACAGAGGAAGGAAAGGGACACACTGTACAGAGGAAGGAAAGGGACGCAGTGTACAGAGGAAGGAAAGGGACACAGTGTACAGAGGAAGGAAAGGGACACACAGTGTACAGAGGAAGGAAAGGGACACAGTGTACAGAGGAAGGAAAGGGAGAGCGGGACAACTGTACAGAGGAAGGAAAGGGAGAGGAAGGGGGACACAGTGTACAGAGGAAGGAAAGGGACACAGTGTACGGGACACACTGTACAGACAGAGGAAGGAAAGGGAGAGTGTACAGAGAGCGAGACACAGTGTACAGAGGAAGGAAAGGGAGAGCAGGACAACTGTACAGATGAAGGAAAGGGAGAGCGGGGGGACACACTGTACAGAGGAAGGAAAGGGAGAGCGGGACACACTGTACAGAGGAAGGAAAGGGAGAGCGGGACAACTGTACAGATGAAGGAAGGGAGAGCGGGGACACACTGTACAGATGAAGGAAAGGGAGAGCGGGACACAGTGTACAGAGGAAGGAAAGGGGAGAGCGGACACACACTGTACAGATGAAGGAAAGGGAGAGCGGGACACACTGTACAGAGGAAGGAAAGGGACAGCGGGACACACTGTACAGAGGAAGGAAAGGGACAGCGGGACACACTGTACAGAGGAAGGAAAGGGAGAGCGGGACACAGTGTACAGAGGAAGGAAAGGGAGAGCGGGACACACTGTACAGAGGAAGGAAAGGGAGAGCGGGACACACTGTACAGAGGAAGGAAAGGGAGAGCGGGACACAACAGTGTACAGAGGAAGGAAAGGGAGAGCGGGACACACTGTACAGAGGAAGGAAATGGAGAGCGGGACACAAAGTGTACAGAGGGAGGAAAGGGAGAGCGGGACACACTGTACAGAGGAAGGAAAGGGAGAGCGGGACACAAAGTGTACAGAGGAAGGAAAGGGAGAGCGGGACACAAAGTGTACAGAGGGAGGAAAGGGAGAGCGGGACACAGTGTACAGAGGAAGGAAAGGGAGAGCGGACGGGACACAAAGTGTACAGAGGGAGGAAAGGGAGGCGGGACACAAAGTGTACAGAGGAAGGAAAGGGAGAGCGGGACACACTGTACAGAGGAAGGAAAGGGAGAGCGGGACACACTGTACAGAGCAAGGAAAGGGAGAGCGGGACACACTGTACAGAGCAAGGAAAGGGAGAGCGGGACACACTGTACAGAGGAAGGAAAGGGAGAGCGGGACACAGTACAGAGGAAGGAAAGGGAGAGCGGGACACACTGTACAGAGGAAGGAAAGGGAGAGCGGGACACACCGTGTACAGAGGGAGGAAAGGGAGAGCGAGACACACTCTACAGAGAAAGTAAAGGGAGAGCGAGACACACTGTACAGAGGAAGGAAAAGGAGAGCGGGACACACTGTACAGAGGAAGGAAAGGGAGAGCGAGACACACTCTACAGAGAGGAGTAAAGGGAGAGCGAGACACACTGTACAGAGGAAGGAAAGGAGAGAGCGGGACACACTGTACAGAGGAAGGAAAGGGAGAACGGGACACACTGTACAGAGGAAGGAAAGGGAGAGCGGGACACACTGTACAGACGAAGGAAAGGGAGAGCGGGACACACTGTACAGAGGAAGGAAAGGGAGAACGGACACACTGTACACAGCAAGGAAAGGAGAGCGGGACACACTGTACAGAGGAAGGAAAGGGAGAGCGGGACACACTGTACAGAGGAAGGAAAGGGAGAACGGGACACACACTGTACACAGCAAGGAAAGGGAGGGCGGGACACACACTGTACAGAGGAAGAAAGGGAAAGCGGGACACACTGTACAGAGCAAGGAAAGGGAGAGCGGGACACACTGTACAGACGAAGGAAAGGGAGAGCGGGACACACTGTACAGAGCAAGGAAAGGGAGAGCGGAACACACTGTACAGAGGAAGGAAAGGGAGAGTGGGGCACACTGTACAGACGAAGAAAAGGGAGAGCGGGACACACTGTACAGAGGAAGGAAAGGGAGAGCGGGACACACTGTACAGAGGAAGGAAAGGGAGAGCGGGACACATTGTACAGAGGGAAGGAAGGGACACACTGTACAGAGCGAGGAAAGGGACACACTGTACAGAGGGAGGAAAAGGACACACAGTGTACAGAGGGAGGAAAGGGACACAGTGTACAGAGGGAGGAAAGGGACACACTGTACAGAGGGAGGAAAGGGACACACTGTACAGAGGAAGGAAAGGGACACACTGTACAGAGGGAGGAAAGGGACACACTGTACAGAGAGGGAGGAAAGGGACACACTGTATAGAGGAGGAAAGGGACACACAGTGTACAGAGGAAGGAAAAGGGGACACACTGTACAGAGGGAGGAAAGGGACACACTGTGTACAGAGGGAGGAAAGGGACACACTGTACAGAGGGAGGAAAGGGACACACTGTACAGAGGAAGCAAAGGGACACAGTGTACAGAGGGAGGAAAGGGACACACTGTACAGAGGAAGGAAGGGGACACACTGTACAGAGGGAGGAAAGGGACACAGTGTACAGAGGAAGGAAAGGGGACACACTGTACAGAGGGAGGAAAGGGACACACAGTGTACAGAGGGAGGAAAGAGGACGCACTGTACAGAGGGAGGAAAGGGACACACTGTACAGAGGGAGGAAAGGGGACACACTGTACAGAGGGAGGAAAGGGACACACTGTACAGAGGAAGCAAAGGGACCCACTGTACAGAGGGAGGAAAGGGAAAGGGACGCACTGTACAGAGGGAGGAAAGGACACACTGTACAGAGGGGAAAAAGGACGCACTGTACAGGGGGAGGAAAGGGACACACTGTACAGAGGGAGGAAAGGGACGCACTGTACAGAGGGAGGAAAGGGACACACTGTACAGAGGGAGGAAAGGGACGCACTGTACAGGGAGGAGGAAGGGACACACTGTACAGAGGGAGGAAAGGGACGCACTGTACAGAGGGAGGAAAGGGACACACTGTACAGAGGAAGGAAAGGGACACACTGTACACAGGGAGGAAAGGGACGCACTGTGTACAGAGGGAGGAAAGGGACACACTGTACAGAGGGAGGAAAGGGACGCACTGTACAGAGGGAGGAAAGGGGACCAGGGCACTGTACAGAGGGAGGAAAGGGGACGCACTGTACAGAGGGAGGAAAGGGACACACTGTACAGAGGAGGAAAGGGACACAGTGTACAGAGGGAGGAAAGGACACAGTGTACAGAGGGAGGAAAGGGACGCACTGTACAGAGGGAGGAAAGGGACACAGTGTACAGAGGAGGAAAGGACACACTGTACAGAGGGAGGGAGGGAGGAAAGGGACACACTGTACAGGGGGAGGAAAAGGGACACACTGTACAGAGGGAGGAAAGGGACGCACTGTACAGAGGGAGGAAAGGACACAGTGTACAGAGGGAGGAAAGGGACACACTGTACAGAGGGAGGAAAGGGACACACTGTACAGAGGAAGGAAAGGGACACACTGTACAGAGGGAGGAAAGGGACACAGTGTACAGAGGAGGGAAAGGGACACACTATACAGAGGGAGGAAAGGGACACACTGTACAGAGGGAGGAAAGGGACACAGCGTACAGAGGGAGGAAAGGGACACAGTGTACAGAGGGAGGAAAGGGACACACTGTACAGGGGGAGGAAAGGGACACACTGTACAGAGGGAGGAAAGGGACGCACTGTACAGAGGGAGGAAAGGGACACAGTGTACAGAGGGAGGAAAGGGAGACGTACTGTACAGAGGAAAGAAAGGGACACACTGTACAGAGGAAGGAAAGGGACACACTGTACAGAGGGAGAAAGGGACACACTGTACAGGGGGAGGAAAGGGATGCACTGTACAGAGGGAGGAAAGGGACACACTGTACAGAGGAAAGAAAGGGACACACTGTACAGAGGGAGGAAAGGGACACCACTGTACAGAGGGAGGAAAGGGAGAGGAGCTGCAGACGATCTGGTGCGGACCCTGGGAGTTGTCATCGTCAAGGCAGAGACAAACAGACAGACAGACAGACAGACAGACAGACAGGGACAGGGACAGGCAGGCAGGCAGGAACAGGGCAGACAGACAGGGACAGACAGGCAGACAAGAACAGACAGACAGACAGGGACAGGCAGACAGACAGGGGCAGGCAGGTAGGC
>JADBJO010004033.1:160000-162500 GCA_016801955.1 Conus betulinus | reverse complement strand
TCCGGGCGTTCTTTTTAAACACACACACCCACACACACCACACACACACACACACACACACACACATTACCCTCCACATTAGGAAAAAACGGGGTCTCACAGAATCAGCCTTAGCCGTCACCAAAAAAAAAACCTCCTCATACATTATTTACTTTGTGTTGTTCCCCGCTGCTTGTGAAATCTCCATGGTCGTCTGTCCAGAGTGGTCAAGCCAACAGCCAGCAAGTGGCATGGAGGTCAGGAGCGGCAACTGACCCAGGGGCTCCTTGCTGTGTGTGGGTGCGCTGTGACGACAACATTTATCCTTACTATGAACACTTACATAGCGCCTATCCTCGGCTAGAGACCAAGCTCGAAGCGCTTTACAATCCACCACACTCGTTCTACACAACGGGCTGCCTACCTGGGTAGTGCCGACTGAAGAGCTGCCAGCTGGCGCTTCATTCAGTCGTTTCCCGTGTCATCCAGTCAGTATCGTTCGCTCAGTTTTCCTCACTTCCTTCATTCTTTTCCATTTCTCACGCAGGGTGCATGCTGTGTGTCACGTGTCACCCATACCAAACGGCCAAACTGGCCTTCTCTTCCGAAAGTTGGTGATGGGATTTGACCGTGTGCAAGATGTTATGCGTGCGGATCACACGCGGAACCTCGGTTTATAGTCTCATTGGAAGGACTGTATGGGAAATGGAGTCAGAACCAACGTTAAGTCCGAGGGGAAAAATCTCCCTGTACTGAAATGGCCCGGCGGAGATTCGAACCCGCAACCCCAGGATCACACAGATTACGCGTCCGGCGCTCTACCACTGAGCTATTCCGGCCTCAATGTAATTACAGGTCTGCTGTGTCCCCGCTTCCCCCACCCCCCACCCCCCCCTCCCACCGCCAGCCGGCACCTAACTTTGCCAAATCATATTGCATGAGTATTGCATGCATGCGGGCGTCTTGGTGTGTGTGTGTGTGTGTGTGTGTGTGTGTGTGTGTGTGTGTGTGTGTGTGTGTGTGTGTGTGTGTGTGTGTGTGTGTGTGTGTGTACGTGCGTTGCGTGCGCGTGCGCGCGCACGAGAAAAGAGACGGGTAGACAAACAGAGAGACAGACAGACAGAGGCGGTGGATGTGGGAAGGGAGGGGAAGGAGGGAGGGAGGGAACCCAGACCTCAGAATACTTCGATGGACCTAGGCCTCAGGCTACAATACACAGAACTTAGAATACAGAACTCACAATATTTCACAGAACTCACAATATTTCACAGACCTCACAACACCTCACAGAACTCACACAATACTTCACAGAACTCACAAAACTATTTCACAGAACTCACAACACCTCACAGAACTCACAACACTTCACAGAGCTCACAACACTTCACAGAGCTCACAACACTTCACAGAGCTCACAACACTTCACAGAGAGCTCACAACACTTCACACAACTCACAACACTTCACACAACTCACAACACTTCACACTTCACACAACTCACAACACTTCAATGGACAGACGGGGGGAAAAAGAACTGGGCTAAAGACAAAGGTGGTGGGGGCTTGAGAGAGTTGTCCTTGTCATGGCAGAGAGAGAGAGAGAGGGAGGAGAGAGAGAGAGAGAGAGAGAGAGAGAGAGAGAGAGAGAGAGGGGGGTGGTGGATACACAGAGACTGAGGGACGGACAGATGCGTACAAAGAGAGAGCAGAGGCAGACATCGGCACCGGAGCCTTGGTGAGATGCAATCAACGGAGTGGGTTCATTAAAAGTATTAACCTATTTTTGTACGTCAGTTTCCGTGTTACTGCTGGTTTTGTTCGTTTTGCTGTTGCTTTTGTTTTTCGTTTTCAGCACATGGGAATGTATCCCTTTCCTCTCTTCATCGCTCCCCCTCCACCAACATAAGAAAGAGAGTTTAAAAAAGAAAGAAGTCCATTTTAATGTTTCCACCCTTCTGCCACCCTTCTGCCCCCCTTCCCCCCCTCCCCCCCCCCCCCCCCCCCCCCCCCCCCCCCCCCCTTTTTTTTTTTTTTTTTTTTTTTTTCTTTTCTTTAGGTCTTCATGGATTGTCTTCAGCCAACGTCAAACCAAACTGTGTTGAAAAAACTAACCACTTTCATCCGCCTAATGCACGGCGTCTGTATTTGTTGCATCTCAACGGCCCCAAAGACGTTGCTGCCATTTCGTGGGCCATCTGGGGAGAGCTAAACCTCTAAACCCACGCTCCGGACAAGGCTGAAGCAATGGCGTCCTTCAAGGTTTGTGAAACGTTTCGGTATCTGTCCCAGAGCGTGCCTCCAAAAGAAGCCTTTTAGATCTATTTGAAAAGATGGTTGTACCTGTGCTATTATATGGCTGTGAAATATGGGGTTATGAAGATATCAAAATCATAGAAAGCTTGCAACTTAAGTTCTTAAAGCATTTACTCCAACTTAATCGCAGTACCATGACAGAGTTATTATATGGGGAACTTGGGATTTATCCGTTGTCTGTGCAAATTAAAACCCGAATGATCCGATTC
>JADBJO010004033.1:147500-152500 GCA_016801955.1 Conus betulinus | reverse complement strand
GTCTCGCTGCCTCTACTTATGCCTCTCTATAAAAGTGAATGTCTCTACTGGTTTGCTTTATTGTTGAAGTGGGCATTGTCATCACTGGTGATCTTTACTGTCGTGAGATATGTATTTCTGTGCATACACTATGTACGTATGTTTCCATGTTTGTAGCTATAATCAAATGATGTTGTAAAATTGGCAACAGAAAAAAAAAGGTTTGTTAGAAGAAAAAAAAGTGAGAGCCGGGTGTGAGATTAGTGAAAGTGAACACCACAGTAAACACAAACAAAGACATTACGATCGTAAACGAACAGTGACAGCTATCACCATCATCATCATCATCTTCATCACCTCCATCGTCACAGCCGTCCTCATAATGCAGCCACCCGATGGTCATGTTCACCATAAAACTGATCAGTCAGTACAAAACGAGGCTATCGATTCTGTATTTCATTTCTCCTTGAATACATTTCCTCCCCGATCAACGCGTGCTAACTTGCACTGGGGTGGTTAAAAGAGCAGCCACATCTACACAGCCAACGTTCTGCTCAGCAGCAGCAGCAGACAGTAGTTGAGGAAGTAGAAGGAGGAGGAGGAGGAGCAGTAGCAGCAGCAACAGCAGTACTACTGTAGTAGTAGTAGTAGTAGTAGTAGTAGTAGTAGTAGTAGCAGTAGCAGCAGTAGTAGGGGCAGCAGTAGTAATAGTATCAGTATTGATTCTATTGTTTCTTTCATGGCTTTTCGTTTTGTTTTGTTGCATTTGATGATGATGATGATGATGACGATGATGACGATGATGATGATGATGATGATGATGATGATGATGATCATGATGATGATCATGATCATGATGATGATATTGACAACGATGATGATGATGATGATGATGATGATGATGATGATGATCATGACGATGATCATAGATGACGATGTTCCATAGAACAAAAAAAAAAAAATCCCAGACACCTTCGATTCCTCACTGTACCCCCTGCAGGATCTGACGACCCCCAACCAAAGACTGGCTCTCCATGTTATCGATACACACGGCCACCAAGCATCCATCTTCATTACTACCACATCCTCTATCCCATTCCCACGCAGCAGACAAAAAAGTAATGCTTTGATGGCCCCTCGGCGACAGCAGCAGCCCAGACAAAGGCGAAGACGCCAAAGCCACTGAGACTGAGACACTCATGGACACATTGTACTATGCCAACCCATGCTAAAACACCAGACGGGTTGGGAGGGGGGGGGGGGGGGCGGGTAGGGGGGGGGGGGGGAGTGGGGGGACGAGGGCTTGATATGACAGGGGGAACATGAACTGCGTTGCTATGAGTCGACTCCTTTTTTTTTTCCAGCGGGCAAAGAACCCACCCCCACCCCACCCCACCCCCCCACCCCCACCCCGCTTTAAATTGTGCCGTAGGAAGTTTGCTGGGATTCACTGTCGTTATTTTTTTAGCAAGAGAAATCTCCAGGATCTGCTCAGTGCTTCGCCTCCTCCTCCTCCTCCTTCTGCTAGTCCCAGGGAGACGACAGATGAAGGGGGAGAGGCATCAACGGAAACTGTGCACAGGTTTGAGAAGAACATCGTGACGGCACAGGAGACTGAAAACTAAACTGCTGCGTCGTCACTCAACACCAGCCAACAGACAAAATCAGGTGCAAAGTAACGTCTCCTCAAAACGTAACACAAACAGACGCACACTACAAACAGACGCATACTGCAAACAGACGGGCATACTACAGAGAGACGCATACTACAAACAGACGGCCATACTACAGACAGACGCATACTACAAAC
The DNA here is from genome assembly GCA_016801955.1 of Conus betulinus. NCBI lineage: Eukaryota > Metazoa > Mollusca > Gastropoda > Neogastropoda > Conidae > Conus > Conus betulinus. The sequence goes on along the minus strand of JADBJO010004033.1, from coordinate 150,711 downwards.
AGACCGGCATACTACAGACAGACGCATACTACAAACAGGACGCATACTAGACGCATACTACAAACAGAAGCATACTGCAAACAGACACGCATACTACAGACAGACGCATACTACAAACAGACGCATAGTACAAACAAACGCGCATACTACAGACAGACGCATACTACAAACAGACGCATAGTACAAACAAACGCGCATACTACAGACAGACGCACACTACAAACAGACGCATACTAGATGCACACTACAAACAGACGCATACTGCGAACAGACGCATATTACAAACAGACGCGCATACTACAGACAGACACATACTACAAACAGACTCATGCTACAAACAGATTCATACTACAAACAGATGCATACTACAAACAGATGCATACTACAAACAGACTCATGCTACAAACAGACGCATACTGCAAACAGACGCACACTACAAACAGACCCATACTACAAACAGACGCATACTATAGACAGACGCATTCTGCAAAGAGACGCATACTGCAAAACAGACGCATACTACAAACAGACGCATTCTACAGACACATGCTACAAACAGACCCATACTACAAACAGACTCATACTACAAGCAGTCGCATACTACAAATAGACGCATGCTACAAACAGACGCATAGACGCATACGGCAAACAGATGCATACTACATATTGACGCATACTACAAACAGACACATACTACAAACAGACACAAACTGCAAACAGACGCATACTGCAAGCAGACATACTGCAAACAGACGCACACTACAAACAGACGCATACTACAAACAGACGCATGCTACAAATGACGCATACTACAAACAGACGCATACTGCAAACAGACTATACTACAAACAGACACATACCACAAACAGACGCATACTACAAAAAAGCGCATGATACAAATGACGCATACTACAGACAGACATACTACAGACAGACATACTGCAAACAGGCATACTACAGATAGACACATACCGCAAACAGACGCATACTGCAAACAGACGCATACTGCAAACAGACGCATACTGCAAACAGACGCGTACTACAAACAGACATACCACAGACAGACAACTACTGCAAACGGACGCATACTGCAGACAGACACATACTGCAAACAGACGCATACTACAAACTGACGCATACTACAAACAGACATACTACACACAGACATACTACACACAGACGCATACTACAAACAGACGCATACTGCAAACAGACGCATACTACAAACAGATGCATACTGCAAACAGACATACTACAGACAGACATACCACAGACAGACATACTGCAGACAGACACATACTATAAACAAACAAGTAATTTCCCACAGAAAGTCCTAGTCACAACGTCACAAGCGATGGACGTAAGAGGGCACAAATTGCAGAGTCCCCCCCCCCCCCCCCCCCCCCCCCCCTCCCCCCCCCCCCCCCCCCCCCCCCCCCCCCCCCCCCCCCCCCCCTCTCTCTGTCTCTGTCTCTGTCTCTCTCTCTCTCTCTCTCTATCTTCATGTGCCTGGTCTGATATGTTATATATTGTTCATCACAACATTGATTCTGGTAGTTATCGACTGTTTCATTGTTTTCATTACATCGTATGTTTTGGATTTCCTTCGCGTTTCTCTTTTCTATGTTATTGTAATTGATATTTATTCTTTTTTGTGTGTGAGGGCAGAATGAAAAACGCTGTAAAGCTTATTCTCTAACTCTCAATAAAGATCATGTTGACTGGACTTGACAAACGATGTTTATAGGACAGTTATCAGTAACAGAATGCTAGCACAACAGATATTGACACCCTCCACCCCCCACCATCCCAATCTCCTTGCCAGCTCCAGTGAGCCCCCTCCGTTTGTTCTTTGTTTCATGGCTCGACATCTTTATTCCAAATGCATCACTCTGTAACATAAAATAAGAGTGTATATGATCACCATATAATCATTGGTGATTGAAATATTGGTTCCTGGATTACATATAGGTACGTGTAGTAATAGCAGTAGCAGTACAAAAAGAAAAAGCCTTAACTGAACAAACAAGATAAACCACACACACACACACACACACACACACACACACACACACACACACATGCATATACACGCGTGCGCGCGCGTGAGCGCGCGCGCATGCATACACACGCTACTTCCCTAACTCTGTCTAAAATCACTTTATGTGAATAGACGTTAAATTGAAGAACGAACAAAACGAACGAACGAACGCACACACACACCAAAGCATATAGTCAGGGCGTAGGAATGAAATATATAAAATCTCTCGCTTGCTGCATGTTTTGCTGACCAGCTGGGCAAAAGAAACATACCACATTCTTGCAACTCAATAACTATGTGCAGCCACCGTTCGATCCCATACACACAGTTGAGTACAAACATATGAAACTACAAATGTTAGTGACCGACCGACTCGGCAGCCCGGAGTCTAACTTCCGATTTAGATAGATCCCACGTAACCATCTCCTTTTCTTCATGATTGCCATCATCATTGTCATCGTCGTCGTCGTTATGATCATCATTTCATCATCATTATCATCATCATGTGAACTCTTTGGAAGAAGGCCTGTGTTTGACAAAGTTTAAAGTCTGCTACACTTCTTTCCAACACTGTAATGGGTCATATCAATCAAAGATCAATCTTTATCATTTCATTTTTCGCTGGGAAGAAGACCCAATTAATTTGAGTAAAGTCATAAAGCTTGAGATGGGTGTTTAATTAATATCAAAAACTATAGTTTTAATCATAGAATTGGTTTTACTCCTTTGTTTGTTTGTTCGTTTGCTTTTTGTTTTTTGTTCGTGTTTAGTTTGATGAAGTAATAGTTCTGACTGTGTCTGTATATTTGTGATCCAATGCGTATATTTGTGATCCAATGTGTAGATTTGTGATCTAATGTGTAAATTTGTGATCTAATGTGTAAATTTGTGATCCAATGTGTAGATTTGTGATCCAATGTGTAGATTTGTGATCCAATGTGTAGATTTGTGATCCAATGTGTAGATCTTGATCAAATGTGTAGATTTGTGATCCAATGTGTAGATTTGTGATGCAATTTGTGTATGTTTTCATTGTGTCCACGTTCCTAAACGGGCCAAACGATTTTTTAACAGTTTGAATGCTTTTAATGTTCTGGTTATTTGAATCATCACACGATTCCTTGACATGTCATGACGGTGTTGCAGACTGCCCGTTCCAGTTCCTCTGTC
>JADBJO010004033.1:140000-142500 GCA_016801955.1 Conus betulinus | reverse complement strand
CTCCTCCTCCCCCCTCCTCCTTTTTCTTTTTTCTTTTTTTCCTCTTCTCCGTCTCTTCTTCTTCTTCTTCTTCTGTCTTCTCTTCTTTTCTCTCCTCCTTCTCCTCTCCTCCTCCTCCCTCCTCCTCCTCCTCCTCTCTCGCTCCTCTCTCTCTCCTCTCTCTCTCTCTCTCCGTCTCTCTCTCTCTCTCCATGGTGGATAGGTCAACAGAAACACAGACAGGGACAGACGGAGGGAAACCTGAGAGATGAAAAACATTGCAGATGCTACCTACTGAACAGCGATTTTCCGAATCTTGATGTTATACTTTTCATGTGCCTTTTACCGTCATTTATAAGGAAGAAACAGGATGGAAAGAAAGAACAGCACAGACAGCGCAGACAGAAGACAGACAGAACAGACAGACAAAACGACAGACAGACAGACATACAGAGAGGATAGGGGAGAGAGAGAGGCAGAGAGAGGGAGAGAGAGAGAGCGAGAGAGAGAGAGTCGTCCCTAGACATATCATTGTACAATATTATGCCGTGTGTTGTGTGTGTGGTGTGTGTGTGCGTGCAAATGCGATGCGTGCGTGCGTGCGTGCGTCTCTGGTACACACACACACACACACACACACAACACACACACACACCACCAGACCACACGTTAAGAGAGACACACACTGAAATAGGAGAGAGAGAGAGAGAGAGAGAGAGAGAGAGAGAGAGAGAGAGGACAATGAGAAGAGGAGGAGAAGAGAGGAGAGAGAAGAGAGCGAGATAGAAGAGCAGAGAGATAGAGAGAGAATGACATTGATTTTATTGACCAATAGTTAAACAACACTTTATGCCCACTGGAGTGCATGCGCAGTTCTACTTAGTGTTGCCGGGACCATAGAAATGCCAGATACAAAAAAGGGAAAAAAACAAGCGTGCACTCAGAGAAAAACAGTTGAACAATACAAATACGTAGAAATGAAAAAAAGACCATTCATCAAACAAAGTTCCATCACAATAAAACAGCTTAATTACTAATCATGATTTACAAACACAGCCTAAATATACAAGTTTTTAGTCTTTCCCTTCTTCTCTGAATCGAAAGCTTCCGCCACAAACTTAGCAAATGAGTTTACAATGTCTACATTTTCAGAGAGGTAAAATACCAAAGAGGTTTTGGAGTTTGACCGAAAGAGGACTTAAAGGCAGAACAGAGTCATTTCTCAATTTCTTGCTACTCTGGGCATCTCCAAACGAAGTGTTCTCGTCCTTCCTCATGTTCTTTTGAGCAGGATGGACACAGGAGAGAGAGAGAGAGAGAGATCAAGCAGCAATGTAATACAGCACAGGCCAAACAACACTCCCAACCATTGCAATTGTTTGTTTTTTTTTTTTTTCACTCGCGAGGTGCAGAGAAAACACTTGAATTTGCAGAACAGCTGCTGTCTGTCCGTTCAGTACTGCTGTCTTGTCTGTTCATAGACGTGCTGTCTGTCTGCTCATACTGCTGTCTGCCTCATACTGCTGTCTGCTCATTAACAGCTGTCTGTCCCGCCATACTGCTGTCTGCTCCTCTGCTCTGTTCTATCACTGCTGTCTGTCTGCTCCATACTGCTGTCTTGTCTGCTCATACTCGTGTCTGCGTCCGTTTCATCACCCGCTGTCTGCCTCCGTTCAGTCTGCGAGTCTGTTCATACTGCTGTCTGTCTGCTCATCACGACGTCTGTCTGTATCGTACTGTCTTCCTGTGCTCATATGTTTGTCTGTATGCCATACGGCTGGTCTGTTGCTCATAATGCTGGTCTGTTCCATACTGCTGTCTTCTGTACTGCTTCACTGCTGGACTGCTACATTCTAGGTCTGTTGCTATACTGCTGTCTGTTCATAACTGCTGTCAGGTACGAGGCGGCTCACGCTGACTGCTGTCTGTCACCTGCTCATACTGCTGTCTCATAGTCTGGTCATACTGCTGTCGTCTGCTCATACTGTACTCTGTCTGTCCTGTTCATACTCCCTGCTCCTGTGTGACTCATACTGAGCGTCTATCTGACCTTACAGATGCTGTCTGCTCATACGCTGAACCCCCGATCCTGATTCGTACTCCCCCCCCCCCCCACCACACCCCCCCAGGGCAACGACAGTACAGACGAAGATCGCAAGGTAAGAGCGAGAAACACGCTGATGAAATTGACACCTCCCCCCCCCACCCCCGCCCCCCCCCGCAACGACAGGTACAGACTGAAGATAGCAAGGTAAGAAGCGAGAACACGCGATGATGATTGAACTTCTCCCCCCCCCCCCCCCCCCCCCCAACAGACCCCCCCCCCCCCAACGCAGTACAGCCCCCCCCCCCCCCCCGAACCACGCGATGATGAAGTGACACCTTCCCCCCCCCCCCCCCCCCCGACAGGTACAGACTGAAGATAGCAAGGTAAGAGCGAGAACACGCGATGATGAATTGACACCGTCCACCCCCCCCCCCCCCCCCCCCACCCACAACGACAGGTTACAGACTGAAGATA
>JADBJO010004033.1:117500-125000 GCA_016801955.1 Conus betulinus | reverse complement strand
GCACGCATCACACACACACACACACACACACGCACGCACGCACGCACGCACGCACGCACGCACGCGTACGTTACGTACTACGTACGTACGTACGTACGTGCGTGCGTGCGTGCGTGCGTGCGTGCGTGCGTGCGTGCGTGCGTGCGTGCGTGCGTGCGTGCGTGTTGGTGTGTGTGTGTGTGTGTGTGTGCTGATGCGTGCGTGTGTGTGTGCGCGCGCGCGTGCGTGCGTGCGTGCGTTTTGTGTGTGTGTGTGTGTGTGTGTGTGTGTGTTGTGTGTGTGTGTGTGTGTGATGCGTGCATGTGTTTTGTGTGCTGCGCATGCGTGCGTGTGTGCGTGCGTGCGTGCGTGCGTGGTGAAATCTTCGTGTGCGTGTGTGTGTGCGTGTGTGGGGGTGTGTGGGTGTGGGTGTGGGTGTGGGTGTGGGTGTGGGTGTGTGATCCCAAACACCAAAAGGGGCAGAAAGAATGTCATATTATGAACCTTTGAACATTCTGCATGCTAGAATCATGCCGCGATTCTCTGATATTTCATGACAGCCTTGCAGCCTGTTCAATTCCTTTTTTTCCCAACATTTCCTGACGTCAGCCAGCAGGTCTGGGGGCGATACACGCACGTACAATGCTGGTCGGGAAATTCGAGCGAACATTCGAAGAGGCTTTTACGAAGGTGTACCACCTAACAGAGTGATTACAGTCTACCTACGTGAATCCCTAGCCCACTCAGCTCTGCAGAGAGAAGCTGGTTCCTGGACCATAACTTGGCTTTGAAACAACGCTAACTCCGTATTCTGCAAAGGTTAACAGTTCATGAGCTGGCTCTAAGACAACACCCACTCCTTACTGGGAGTTTAGTAACCGTTCCCAGAAACGTTGTCGTCATGTTTATTATATTTAGTTTTTTACATCGCTTTTGATGTCTGACAAGCTCTCTGTCAAGGTCCTTCCCTGTAGTCTCCTGCCTTATTTATTTTGTTGGGGGGGGGGGGGGGGTCTATGTCTACAGAAATGGATCGTCAGAAATTCTGTGTGCTTAGGGAGTAGGAAACTGTGTCGTTGCGTTTTAGTAGCGTAGGTCTTTGTCGGTTCGTTTTGTTTTTAAAAACACATTTTCCTAAAAACTGCAAAATTGACAGAAAAGACTTAGGTGCACCCAGCTTGGAGCACGTGCGGTCGCTGTTTTGAACCAACTTTGCCAGCACTTTTGCCGTTTTCATGATCTCCTGTCTATTCTGCTTGGTGTGCCCTACGTATCTTTGACGAGTTCCAGAGAATCCAAAATAGTGCGGCTCGTTTCAACTTCCACTCTTTTGAACTTGATGTTAGTTCTGTTTGTGTCTGTCCACCAACTTGGCCGCCTGGGTTTTTTTTTTTTTCCCCCTCGTCTCTTGTGAAAAAGTTATCGCGCAGAAAACTTTTTGTTTTCAAAAAGATTTGAGCCTAAACTTTCTATTCTAACTTTGTTTTTCTATTTACAGCCGCTTAGACTTCTCGCCAATATTCCTTTTTTTTTTTAAATGTAATAATATACAAACTTTGCCATTCTATTTTGATGCAGGGCCGAAATACTTTTATGAAGTCCTCGACTTCTATGAGTTCTCCCATCTCAAGCGCCGAACTTCTGTGTTAGACAGATTGTATTGTATAACATATTACTTCCCAACATAGCTTTCAAGATACGAGGTGAGGGGTAGGAGGAGGGGGGGGGGAGAGAGGTTCATAATCAAGGTCTAAGTCATTGACAATATTATCCCAAACCTACCCCCCGCCTCTCTCTCTCTCTCTCTCTCTCTCTCTCTCTCTCTCTCTCTCTCTCTCTTGTTCAAATCATTTAGTCGAAGCAAGTACTTTCCAAGCACATCATGACATTCGTGTGCCTCTAAATTATGTTTTAAAAAGTAATAATCCTTTTTTACCCAATACAGTACTATATGCTAATTTATGTAAATCTCTCTTACTTCCCAACATAACTTTCAAGACACGAGGTGAGGGGGTAGAGGTTTATAATCAAGGACTAAGTCACTGACAAAATTATCCAAACCTCTCTCTCTCTCTCTCTCTCTCTCTCTCGTTGTTCAAATCGTTTATAGAGAGTCGAAGCAAGTACTTTCCAAGCACATCATGATATTCGTGTGCCTCTAAATTATTTTTTTTAAAAGTAATCGTCCTTTTCCCTAATACATTACTATATGCTAATCTATCTATGTAAATCTATCTGATCATCTAATTGTCCTATCAATCAATCAATCAATTGATCAATCAGTCAATCTATCCATCTATCTATCATTCATCTATCTACTTACCTTATCTATCTATTTACCTGTATTATCTCTTTTTTTCCTTTTTTTCTTTGATGAGAGAGAGAGAGAGAGAGAGAGAGAGAGAGAGAGAGAGAGAGAGAGAGAGAGAGAGAGAGAGTTTCTATTTTTGTAGGCCTACTTTCTCGTCTTTTTTACGTTTAATACATTGGACCATTGGGTTTGAAATCTTTCAGATCGCTTTTCACTAAACCATTATGATACACTGAGGAAGAATTTTTCATGAGCAAAGAAAATGTATTCGTCGAAATACTTTTCGAGCTATCGCTACATAGCAGTCGTGATACTTCAGAGCGCTGCCAGTTTGAAATATCGTGCATGCATCATCATTTTCGAGGATCTCTTTATTTACACAATTACAGATATACATGGTTTTGTTACAGAAAACTGACATCAATAAACCAGTTCTTTTTCATTATCTTATAAAAACGCCTAAAAGCGGGGTCAGTTTTCAACAAAACCTCAGATCAAATTACAGAAAAAAAATCATTTCAGAAACTCAAACATCACGCACCCTCCCCCCACCCCCCCCCTTCTCCTACTACTCCCCACCCGCCCGGAAGAAGACAGAGCCTCATCTCCCAACTCTGATGAAACGGATCACTGGAAGCGACAGTAGTCCAGTCTGATCGTGCCGTGGCCGGCACAGTCACCTGACGTCAGCCCCATGGACAATGTGTGACCAGCACAGTCACCTGACGTCAGCCCCATGGACAATGTGTGTGGCCAGCACAGTCACCTGACGTCAGCCCCATGGACAATGTGTGTGGCCAGCACTGACGTCAGCCCCATGGATAATGTGTGGCCAGCACAGTCACCTGACGTCAGCCCCATGGACAATGTGTGTGGCCAGCACAGTCGCCTGACGTCAGCCCCATCGGCAATGTGTGTGGCCAGCACAGTCACTGACGTCAGCCCCATGGACAATGTGTGTGGCCAGCACAGTCACCTGACGTCAGCCCCATGGACAATGTGTGTGGCCAGCACAGTCACCTGACGTCAGCCCCATGGACAATGTGTGTGGCCAGCACAGTCGCCCTGACGTCAGCCCCATGGACAATGTGTGTGGCCAGCACAGTCACCTGACGTCAACCCCATGGACAATGTGTGTGGCCAGCACAGTCACCTGACCTGACGTCAGCCCCATGGACAATGTGTGTGACCAGCACAGTCACCTGACGTCAGCCCCATGGACAATGTGTGGGCAGCTTGGAACACAGGGCAGACAGTCTCAGGCATCGGATTGCCGGTTAGGCTGACTTGAATTTTTGAACACGCAGTGGCGCGAAACAAGATCTCCCTCTGGTTCCAGTATTCACAAAACGCTCTCTGCTGTTGAACGCGACGTGTATATGGCTGGTTCTGAATAAGACAGACAACTGGTCCGGCATCTTAAAGCATCAGAACTTCAAACAAGGTCAGGGGAAAACGGTTTGAAATTTCAACTGGTAAATCTCCGTGACGCCGCCATTTTGAAAGCTCGATTATGTTTTTGACATGCGGCTGTATATAAACTCACTGTCACCATATAGATTTTACTGTATGAACACTGGGTCACCTCGCTGAGAAAGCGCATGGCCGCAGTGCAGCGCCGCCCGATGTATCTTCCGTCAGCATAATGTGGGTCTGCTTATCAAAGTTAGTTTCCCCTACCGAACTTTTGACAGGGAAAAATACATTCTTGTCATGATTTTTAAATGTGTGGTAGGGCTTACAACGTGTGGTTTAGCAATTCCTACCCTCCGTCCTTTCCACACACACACACACACACACACACACACACACACACACACACACACACACACACGTGCGCCTCCACACACCAACACACACACACCTTCCAGAACAGAAGCACGAGCGGTTCCTGTAGAAGGGTCACGGAAAAAAGGGGTAAAAAAGTGGGTAGGTTAAGTTCGCTTTTTTTTTTTTTTTAAAACCTTGTGTGATGTCTGATACTGATGATAGCCGACATTCCACAAGTACACTGCTTTCTTTTTGTTTTGCTCTGTTTTTTTTTTTTTTGTTGGGCTTTTTTTTTTTTTTAATGGCCAGACCACCACATCATTTCTACAAAGTGTGCGTGTGCGGCAGACTAGTCTTACTGCAAAAGACGCCATTTTTCCCCCGGTACAACGAAGGTACAGGCGACTGGAGATCGCATGGAAATTACCTCCCCTCTCGGGTTATGACTTGGCTCCTCTATAAAGACCTGACGGTAAGCAACTTCTTCACCATGATGCCGCAGGGGAATGGAAGAGGTGGGGGTGGGGGTGGGGAGCGGACATCGAGAAAAAAAGTGTTCGGCAGGCTAAAAGAAAAAAAAAATGAAAAAAAAAAAAAAACTTTAAAGTTAGGTTATCATAACATTTTTTTTCTCCTTACTGCGACATAGAAAAGACGGGATTGGCGTTCTCAGTACTGGCCCTCTAATGCTGTCTATACAGTTTCGGGTAGAGCTATCGGTGTTGTTGTCAATGTTTGTACTGTCATCCATGGCTGTACTGTAGGCCCGGCAGCTTCATCATTGTCAGAAGTGTCTGCTATATCAACGGTATTTGTACAGTCGGTAGTATCCCTGCTGCTAGTCATATCTGTGCCATTAGTGGTGGTACCTGTGAAATCGGTGGCATGTGTACTGATAGCGGTATATGTACTGCTAGTGGTATCTTTACTGCCAGTGGTATCTTTACTGTCAGTGGCATGTGTACTGTTGCGATATATGTACTGCCAGTGGTATCTTTACTGTCAGTGTCAGTGGTTCTTTACTGTCAGTGGCATGTGTACTGATAGCGATATATGTACTGCCAATTGTATCTTTACTCTTGGTACTGCCAGTGGTAGGTGTACTGATAGCGATATATGTAGTGCCATGTACATTTGTCATGGCATCTTTACTCTTAGTGGTATGTGTACTGCTAGCGATATATGTACTGTTAGCGATATACGTTTACTGCCAGCGGCATCTTTACTGTCAGTGGCATGTATGCTGTTACTAATATATGTACAGTTTAGTGGTAGGTGTACTTAGCGATACTGTCAGAGGTATGTTTCTCTTAGTGTTATGCGATGTATGTCTGTTAGCGATATACGTACTGCCAGCGGCATCTTTACTGTCAGTGGCATGTTTGTTACTGCCAGTGGCACCTATGTGTAATGTTAGCGATGTCTGTATATGTAGTGCCAGTGGTATCTTTTACTGTGACCTCATTGTCTGTGGTTCCTGTGAGCTCTGTACTGTCCGTGGTATCCGTACTACCTCTGTAGCGTCGGCGATATCCCTACTGTCAGCACTATCTGCACTGTGTGTACTGTCACTGGTATTTGTGGTGTATACTGTACTGTCACCAGTGTCTATAGGATCCTGTCTGTGGTGTGGCATCTGTGGCATCTTGTAATGTTAGAGAATTTGTGGTGTATATCTTGTTCTCCCCTCTCTCTCTCTCTCTCTCTCTCTCTCTCTCTCTCTCTCTCTCTCTCTCTCTCTCTCTCTTTCTCTCTGGACCATTTAGCGTCGGATATCCTTTCGTACTTTTAAACAACATAACAGATCAGTCGTCATATCTCCCATAATGAATGGTTTCTGCTGCTCCTACGTGAACCACACGATTTCTGCGACATCAATCTAGATACACATATGATATTGTAATCTGAAAACCCCTTTTATTACTTTTTTTTTTTTTTTTTTTTGCTGTCCCAATCTCTGCGCCACCTCAGAGGCAGTGCACCCACGCCGCTCATTCCGACACCCCGTCCACAGCCACAGCCCGGTCGGCCCCGCCGCAGCCCCGGCACCGGCAATCCACAGGGAGCAGTCAATGTCAAGTCGTCAAGAGGAAACCCACCGGAGGAGACACTGCACTGCTGCCGAGTCACTTCGGTGGTGTTCAGTGGCGCCTGTTCTGATCCAACATACGCAGGACACCATCTACTAAGCCCCCTACTGACGACAATAATTGCTTAGTCGCGGAGCCGGCGTGAGTGAGCTCTCCCTCCGGAGGGCGCCACCACGTCCATCCAACGACAGCCCCCATGGACCCGCCGATACCGGTGACCCGACGGAACAAACCAAGGCCACAGACGTGGAGAGGACATCGAAACTGAGGTCACCATGAGAGCAGGGCATGAAGGGCCACAGAACTTGAGACACATTTTTTTTATGCTGATCGATGACAAATGAAGATGATGATGATTAAGATGATGCTACGGATTTCCATTTCGGTCTGGGACTACATGACAGGGCTGTACTCTACGCTTCCTTTCATAATATATCCCGGCGTCAACCAGGCCCGAGAGATACAGACACCTGCAGTGTTGGTCAGGAAATTTGAGCAACACTCTCAGAAACGCATCCATTAAGTGGATGAAACTCGACTGTGTGGTCCCAGTCTTCCCATCTGAGTCCGCAGCAAACTCAACTCTGGTAGGAGCCGGTCGGGGCAGAAAAACCCACATGACTCTGATGGGATTCGAACCCACGACCTCCCAACCGGAGTCCGCGACGCTAACCACTTCGCCACGGATTTCTCTTCTCCTTCCCTCCCTCCCTCCTTCCTCAAATCACAATAATTGGTGCGTGCGCGTAAGCACGCGAGCGCGTATGCGCGTATGTGAGTGTATGTGTGTATATGTATGTGTGTATGTGTGTGTGTGTGTGTGCGTGCGTGCGTGCGTGCGTGTGGGTGCGTGCGTGCGTGCGTGTGGGTCCGTGCATGCGTGTGCGTGCGTGTGCGTACGTGTGTGTGTGTGTGTGTGTGTGTGTGTGTGTGTGTGTGTGTGTGTGTGTGTGTGTGTGTGTAGTGTGCACGCAAATGCATGCGCATGTTTCTGTTGTTTGGTTTTTGTAATGCAAGGTTGTTCATGTTGATAGTCTACAAGTCGCTGTGTGTGTGTGTGTGTGTGTGTGTGTGTGTGTGTGTGTGTGTGTGTGTGTGTGTGTGTGTGTGTGTGTGTGTGTGTGTGCGTGTGTGTGCGCGCGTGCGCGCGTGTGTGTGTGTGTATGTGTACACGCATGTGCATGCGTGCATGTTTCTGTTGTTTGCGTTTGTAGTGCAAGCTTGTTGGTGTTGACAGCCTGCATGGCCGCTGGTCTGTTTGCTTTCTTTCCTTGTTCCTGCTATATTGACTTGCGTGCTTTTCATGGGCTTTGTTTAGTTCTTTCTTCTTCTTCTTCTTCTTTCTTCTTC
>JADBJO010004033.1:102500-107500 GCA_016801955.1 Conus betulinus | reverse complement strand
ACTTCCTGCTAATGCCACTCCTCTGGCCTCTACCCACACACACTGTCAGCAGTAGCACAGTGGAAACTAGGTAGGTAGGTAGGTAGGTAGGTAGGTAGGTAGGTAGGTAGGTAGGTAGGTAGGTAGGTAGGTAGGTAGGTAGGTAGGTAGGTAGGTAGGTAGGTAGGTAGGTAGGTAGGTAGGTAGGTAGGTAGGTAGGTAGGTAGGTAGGTAGGTAGGTAGGTAGGTAGGTAGGTAGGTAGGTAGGTAGGTAGTAGGTAGGTAGGTAGGTAGTAGGTAGGTAGGTAGGTAGGTAGGTAGGTAGGTAGGTAGGTAGGTAGGTAGGTAGGTAGGTAGGTAGGTAGGTAGGTAGGTAGGTAGGTAGGTAGGTAGGTAGGTAGTAGGTAGGTAGGTAGGTAGGTAGGTAGGTAGGTAGGTAGGTAGGTAGGTAGGTAGGTAGGTAGGTTGGTTGGTGGTTGGTTGGTTGGTTGGTGGGTGTTTATAGGGTCCAGCGGACTACAAGGAGCCAAATCAGGACCTCAGCTATCTTGTCTGCGGAGTCTCTAGATACAATTACCCACACTAGTATTAACACATCGCTTAAAATTTATAAAGACAAAAGCACAATTATCTGTTCAACTCCAGCAACACCTATATACATTATTAAAACATTATGATTTATAAAATAAGTTTACCTCTTTCAAAAAAAAAAAAGAATAAGATCCACCGAAATCTCACGAAAAAGAACTGATAAATCACTGGTGGAAAAGAACTTCTCTCTGATACGCATCAAATCAGCACATTCAGTCAAAAAAATGATTAACACTGAACAAGCTATCACATGCAACACACCATGGAGGGTCTTCCCTTCTGGGTATCCAACTGTGCGGGAAACACAGAAGGCCAAAATCAACAAGAACACAAATGCCATGGTGTCCCCCAACTGATCTCGCTGACTCTGAGCTCTACTGACCGAGCGGAAGGTGGCGCTGAAGTCCATCCTCAAGGAATACCAGCTGGGGAAGGCAAGCACACTTGAGGGTTCGGGAGACGGCACTCTGAGATCAGCCCAGCCCAACTAAACACTGTCAGAAAACTGAACGTTCTGCGGGTTCTGGACCTATACCTCCATGACAGGAAAACAGCGGACGTAGCAGATGGCTTCGTTCAGATTCAAAAGTCCATCTCCACAGGGGGGATATGGCAAATGGTTTATTTTAGATTCGAGGTCCAACTCGGACATAGCAGATGTGCTTATTTCAGATTTAAAGTCCATCTCCACCTCAAGTAGTATTTTAGATGGCATATTTTAGACTCAAAAGTCCGCCTCCATTTCAGGGGATATAGCAGAGAGGATAATGATCTCAGGAGGGTGGGGGGTATGGGAACCTGTCCGACACTACACGAGCACCACCAGGACGACACCACCGTGAGACTAGCGGCGAGAAGGTCACGCTTTTATGTTGGACACTGGCGGCCTCGGAATTTGAATCTGACCGCAAACTTGATGCTGCATCACTGAGACAGCGAAACATTATAACTCCTGAGTGCCTGGAGACACACTGGACTGCACAGAGATTAAGTGCCTGTGTGCAGTGTACACTTCACAGGGGACTGTCCATGAATTAATCACAGACAAAACGTGACTAATTCAGCCATGACTTCAACCATACCTGTTTGGAACAATTCAGCTATCTGGGTAGGTGTATTTCTCCAGTGTTCAAACAAGTGACCCCCGACAGTGTCTTTCGCACTGGAAATGGGTAAGGCTTTGACAATGATGAACGTTGGGCAACCTGCCCGACAGTATCTGTTGCCCTGGAATGGGTAAGGCTTTGACAATGAACATTTGGACAACCTGCCCGACAGTTGTCTGTTGCCCTGGAAATGGGTAAGCTCTGACAATGAATCATTTGGGCAACCTGCCCGACAGCGTCTGTTGTCCTGGAAATGGGTAAGCTCTGACTATGAATGAATCTTTGGGCATCCTGCCTGACAGTGTCTGTTGGCCTGGAAATGGGTAAGGGCAAAATGCTCTGACAATGAACCTCTGGGCAAATGGGCCTCTGACTATGAATGTCTTGTCGCACTGGAAACGGGCAAAGCTCTGACAATGAACATCTGGGCAACCTGCCCGACGGGGCAGTCAAAAGCTCTGAGAGGTATATCTAAGTTGCCCGGTTTTATCTAAGTTTGTTTTTTTTTTTTTTTTTTTTTTTTTTAGTACCCTGGCAATCCACTTAAAGAAAGAAAAGTAAATGCACCATGCAAGAATTTCAAACATATACACACACTCAGACAGACTGTCACACACAGAGACAGACAGACAGGCGAAATGGGAAGGAAAAGAGAGCAAAGTGTCGAGCGGGGTGCAGAGAGGGGTAATGTGTGCGTGCGTGCGTGCGTGTGTGTGTGTGTGTGTGTGTGTGTGTGTGTGTGTGTGTGTGTGTGTGTGTGTGTGTGTGTGTGTGTGTGTGTGTGTGTGTGTTGTGTGTGTGTGTGTGTGTGTGTGTGTGTGTGTGTTTTCTTTTTGTTTGTTTGTTAGTTTGTGTTTGTTGTTTTGTTTTGTTTTATAGTAATCTGGCGTAAGAAACAAAAGTAAATAAGCAAGAATTTCAAACATATACACACACTCAGACAGACTGACACACACAGTGTGTGTGTGTGTGTGTGTGTGTGTGTGTGTGTGTGTGTGTGTGTGTGTGTGTGTGTGTGTGTGTGTGTGTGTGTGTGTGTGTGTGTGTGTGTGTGTGTGTGTGTGTGTGTGTGTGTGTGTGTGTGTGTATGTCTGTGTCTGTGTGCCTGTGTGTGTAGAAACATGAAGCAGCACCTCTTCAAGATCAAGATCCTGCAAAAGGAAGAGCTTGACAGACAGACAGACAGACAGTCAAACAGACAGACAAACAGACATATATACCAGCCAGATGCCCCCCCACTGTCTTTTTTCTCATTTCTTAAACTTTCCTTGGCGCTTGGAAATAAACTTGCTCTCTGAGGAGAGACCTAACGCGCCAATACCACACACCGTCTTCGCAAATCGCACCCAGCTGTTGCATTGCTTGCGTGCCAGCTGTTTTCTGACGCCATTTCAGAGCACACTCTCATACATCTCCCTCCGTCCTACCCCCACCTCCCACCCCATTCGTTCCCCTATCCCATCAGCACCCCCCCCCCCCCCCCCAACTGAACTCCTTTCATCCTCCCCCATCCTCCCCTTCTCCAGTCTCCTCCCCTCCCCTAACCCGTTTCTCCTTTCTTCAATTTTTTTGTCTTGATTGAATCGTTTACGTGTGCGCACAAAGAAACCACACGCGCACACACACACACACACACACACACGGCACAAATGGAAATCGTTGTCAGCAAACGCACCCCTGAACTGTAAACAACCTGAAAACCGAACAACACGTGCAGCCAATCCGCACGTGTAAACAGTGACATTGGGCCATATAACACCGGCAGTAGACAACCCAAAACCCATCCTGAGGAGAGCCAGCGCTCGAAACAGACCTGTCGATTTTAAAACTTCCTTTTACCATCCTATCGCTCACATGCACGCACGTTCACACATTCGTGCTCGCGCACGAGCGCTCTAGAGCGCGCGCGCATGCACAAATGTCCGCATGCTGGCGCGTGCGCAAGTACGTCACAATCGAACCTGTGTCGTCGTATGTATGCATACATGCTTGCACTGATCCACGAATGCACATGACTGCACAGAGAGAGAG
Organism: Conus betulinus; assembly: GCA_016801955.1. Lineage (NCBI taxonomy): Eukaryota > Metazoa > Mollusca > Gastropoda > Neogastropoda > Conidae > Conus > Conus betulinus. The sequence continues at coordinate 103,793 of JADBJO010004033.1, read as the reverse complement.
AGAGAGAGAGAGAGAGAGAGAGAGAGAGAGAGAGAGAGAGAGAGAGAGAGAGAGAGATGCTTACAAATCCAGTCACACAGACTTAAGAGAGAGAGAGAGAGAGAGAGAGAGAGAGAGAGAGCGATGCTTACAAATCCAGTCACACAGACTCAAGTGAAATGGTCTGAAAACCAAAAGAAAAGCAGGAGAACATGCAGGCCAGACAGTGCTGCTGTTCATTTCTGTGACAGAAGAGATGAAGCAGCACTCCTACCTTGCCTTCCTCCTGCAGACCGGCATGGCACCGTTGACCGGTTCTGGCTCCTTGACGATGGCAGTGTGTCCTGCCACAAAGCGGCCACCTGCAGTCCTGAGTGCCAGAGTCCCCGGCCACCTGCAGTCCTGAGCGCCAGAGTCCCCGGCCACATGATGTTCTTAGTGCCAGAATCCCCGGCCATGTGCAGTCCTCAGTGCCAGAGTCCCCGGCCACCTGCAGTCTGAGTGCCAGAGTCCCCGGCCACCTGCAGTCCTGAGTGCCAGAGTCCCCGGCCACCTGCAGTCCTGAGTGCCAGAGTCACCGGCCACATGATGTTCTTAGTGCCAGAGTCCCCGGCCACCTGCAGTCCTGAGTGCCAGAGTCCCGGCCACCTGCAGTCCTGAGTGCCAGAGTCCCCGGCCACCTGCAGTCCTGAGTGCCAGAGTCCCCGGCCACCTGAAGTCCTGAGTGCCAGAGTCCCCGCCACCTGAAGTCCTGAGTGCCAGAGTCCCCGGCCACCTGCAGTCCTGAGTGCCAGAGTCCCCGGCCACCTGCAGTCCTGAGAGCCAGAGTTCCCGGCCACCTGCAGTCCTGAGTGCCAGAGTCCCCGGCCACCTGCAGTCCTGAGTGCCAGAGTCACCGGCCACATGATGTTCTTAGTGCCAGAGTCCCCGGCCACCTGAAGTCCTGAGTGCCAGAGTCCCCGGCCACCTGCAGTCCTGAGTGCCAGAGTCCCTGGCCACCTGCATCCTGAGTGCCAGAGTCCCCGTCCACCTGCAGCCCTGAGTGCCAGAGTCCCCCCAGCCACATGCAGCCCTGAGTGCCAGAGTCCCCGGAGGCATGGCAGCCCGGTCAGTCGCGGCACAGTATCGGGATGCACTGTCACAGAGATACGAGGTCATGGTCAACCTCAGGGAGACCTGGTCAAGGTGTGATGGATCACTAAGTGGCGCCCAGAGGCCCCGCCAGTCACTGCTCGTTAGGATACTGGGGGTCCCCTGAGAGCCCGATAGCCGAGTCACAGGAGAGCAGTGGTCGGTATCGTCTCCTTGTCCTCA
>JADBJO010004033.1:85000-95000 GCA_016801955.1 Conus betulinus | reverse complement strand
ACGCATACTTCAAGGCCGGCAAGCCGGTCGTCTCTGGTCCTCCACGAACCAGGGGAAACTGGAGCAGGCCTGGATAGGAGGACAAAACCAGGACCAGCAAGGACGACAGGCAAAGGGCAAGGCAGCGCGGCCCCTCTCTCCGGAGTCAGCTGGCAAAAGGACCTCCTCTGGTCTCCTCAACCCTGGTGAGCGGCCGTTACGGGGTTCATTGAGGCCATCCACCCCTGCCAAGAGGCCCCGCCCACCCAGCCGCCCTGAAATGCAGACTGGTGATGCAGAACAAACTGAGAATGTGTGGATGTGACGTGACTGTCCGGCCTCAAGAAACCCTTCAGAACATGACTCGGTTACTGAATTCACTGACTCCACAGATTACTGTGAGTTAAACGAGTTGTCTTTTCTTTATTGGAACATTGGGGGTCTAATGGGAAAATTTGCAGAAAGAGACTTTACTGAACATATAAATAAATACGATCTTTTATGTTTTGTCGAGAGATTTCAACGCGAAAAGATTTCCGTTGTAAACAGTTTATCTGATTATGTTTGCTTTTCAGCTCCTGCCATCAAACTGTCAACACACGGCAGATGTATGTCGTGGTGGGGTTCTGAGTTTGGTTAGAAAATGCTATGCTGAATATATTACAGAAATTGAAATGGATTTTGATCATGCTGTGTGTGTTAGATTTGATAAGAGGGTGTTTGGTATGAACACCGATGTCGTTTTTCTAAACTGTTACTGTCCTCCTCATTCATCGTTGTCCTATAGAACTGTGCGAACAGAATGTCATTACAACAACTGAAGAGTGCCTCTCTAATTCAGTTCTTGAACTGGACACACCAAACCGCCTTGTTTGTGGCGACTCTAATGCCAGGACAGGAAATCTTCAACCCAAATCCAGAAATGTTTGAAACTGATCCGGAAAATCTCACCAGTCCTGAATCCGATGCTATAATTCCATGCCGCTGTGCTGACGATATTTGTGTAAATGACTATGGGAAAACATTATTATACATGTGTGTATGTTTGGAACTGGCTATTTTCAATGGCTTATGTTCCCCTGAGAAGTCCGATTAATTTACATGCGGACAAAATGCACATTCTTGTCAGCAACAGGTAGTAGCACAAATGACTACTATGTCCTTGTGTCACCAGACTTTCTAGATTCCTGTATCTCTCTTGAAATTCAACAGAGAGCTGAAGCTAACCACGTGCCTCTACATTTGACCCTGAAAACAAAATCAAGTTCGAAAGAAGATTACGAAAAGTATTGTCATGTTACAAAATATGTTTGGGCCAATAATAAGAAAGATCTGATAATAGAACGTTTGAACAGCACTGGTATTATGGTGACAAAAAAATGAGTTGGTAAACTCTTATAATTATCTAGGTCTGCAATTTACTACTCGCTTGAGTTTAAGTATTGCTACCGAAAACTTAATTACAAAAGCTAAAAGGTGTGTTGCTGAAATATCTAGAACAATGTGGAGACTTGGGTGTTCATCTCCAAAGGTGTTCTTTACACTATTCGATACTAGAGTCGTTCCTGTGTTGTTACACGCCACTGAGATTTGTGGTATTCTTGAATTCAATCAAATAGAAAAGGTCCATCTTTTCGCGTGTAAACGTTTTTTAAATGTAAGTCTACATACACCAAATTTCTGTGTCTACGGAGAATTGAACCGCTATCCCTTACTTGTCCTAGCTAAAGTGAGATGCATAGCCTTCTGGTTAAGGTTATGCAGTTTACCGATTGACAGATTTGCAAGCATGGCATATCACATGCTGAGATCACTCGATGAAAAGAGGGAAAACCACATTGGTTACCCATGTAAAAGAAACACTCTTTGCACGTCTGGTTTTGCCTATGTGTGGTTTCTCTCAGGGAGTAGGTAATCCTAAAGCTTTCCTGAGTGAAGTCAAACAAAGTCAAATCGATATCTTTCTGCAACAATGGTCAGAAAAAAAATTGAAACAAGACCACGATACAATTTATACAGCTCTTTTAAAAGTGCTCTAGGTCCAGAAAAGTATTTGGATCTAACAATGTCAAAATATTTCCGCAATATGTTTATACGATTCAGGCTTGGCGTAACAGAATTGAAAAGCAACAGATACAGATATACTTCAGATGCCCGTTCATTATTGTGTCCATTATGTACACATTCCCCTGAAGACGAAATGCATTTTCTTTTTTTTCTGTCCTGCATATGATGATCTCAGACATAAACTGCTTATAGAGTCAATCTAAATCTTTTCACAATCAAAATCAAAAAATCTTTCTATCCTAAAGTCTAAATGCGACGATGTAATAATCCAACTTGCAAAGTTTGTTTTTTATGCATTTAAACTGAGAAGATCACTGATCAGTGCCCAATCGGTTAGTATTAAACAAGGTGATACAACCACAGTTTCTACCCCATAACTCTTCAATAGGCCGAAGACCTCTCTGTCTTAACATAATGTGTACGATTCTTTTCCGTACCTCTGAATGATTTTCCTATTCGTGCACTTTGCTTTCATCGCATAATTTTCTTTTGTCTCGTTTGGTGGTTCCTTTTCTTTTCCTTTTCTTTTCCCATTTGTTTTTCTCCTCTTGTGTGAGTTGAAGATATGTCAGTGCATAGGTAATTACTATTATGTGAACTCCACATGTTTATGGGCTCAATCCACAACCAGGTTGGCCCCGCCGCAGCCGCAGCACCGTCAATCCACAGGGAGCAGTCAGTGTCAAGTCGTCAAGAGCAACCCACCGGAGGAACACTGCACTGCTGCCGAGTCACTTCGGTGGTGTTTCAGTGGCGCCTGTTCTGATCTAACATACGCAGGATACCACCTACTAAGCCCCCTACTGACGACAATAGTTGCTTAGTCGCGGAGCCGGCGTGAGTGAGCTCTCCCTCCGGAGGGCGCCACCACATCCGTCCAACGACAGCCCCCATGGACTCGCCGATACCGGTGACCCCGACGGAACCAAACCAAGGCCACAGACGTGGAGAGGACATCGAAATTGAGGTCACCATGAGAGCAGGGCATGAAGGGCCCCAGAATTTGAGACTTTTTTTTTTTATGCTGATCGATGAGAATGAGGATGATTAAGATGATGCTACGGATTTTCCATTTCGGTCTGAGACTACATGACAGGGCTGTACTCTACGCTTCCTTTCATAATATATCCCGGCATGAACCAGGCCCAGAGATACAGGCACCTGCAGTGTTGGTCAGGAAATTTGAGCAACACTCTCATAAACGCATCCATTAAGTGGATGAAACTCGACTGTGTGTCCCAGTCTTCCCAACTGGGTCCGCAGCAAATTCAACTCTGGGTAGGAGCCGGTTGGGGCAAAAAAAACCCACATGACTTTGATGGGATTCGAACGCACGACCTCCCAGCCGGGAGTCCGCGACGCTAACCACTTCGCCACCGCACGTTCAGCTCAACGTCCGGAGAGAGGTTGCTAGTGTTGGTGGAACCCAGGTAGTGAATTCGTCGACCACTTCGAGGGTGTGATTACCGGTGGAGATGCGGGGAGTGCTGCTGACGTCATGGCCCATGATGATGTTTGTCTCCGAGCTGATAGTGAGGCCGAACTCAGTGCAGGCATCAGCAAAGCAGGTGATGAGCCGTTGCGGCGCTTCCTCGTTGTGGGCAGTGAGGGCGGCGTCACCTGCGAGGAGCATCTCCCTGATGAGGACTTTCCGTACCTTCGTCTTTGCTCGTGCGAGGTTGAAGAGGTTTCCGTCACTCCTAGTGTGGAGGAAGATGCCGTCTTCAGACTGTTGAAGGCGTAGCGCAGCAGCAAGGAGAAGAAGACGCCGAAGAGTGTCGGAGCGAGCACGCACCCTTGTTTGACACTGCTCTTGATTGGAAAGGGGTCCGAAGATGAACCGTGGTACTGGGACGGTGCCATCCATGTTGTCATTGGAGGACGTGATCACCTTCAGGAGCTTGGTGGGACATCCAGTCCGGTGTAGTAGGGTGAAGACGCTTGACCTACTGACAAAGTCAAACACCTTTGTCAGGTCGATGAAGGTGGGGAACAAGGGTCGTCTCTGCTCGCGGCACTTCTCTTGTAGCTGCCTCAGGGAAAATATGTCGATCGTCGACCTAACAGCTCTAAAATCGCACTGTGCCTCAGGGAACACTCGTTTGGCGAGTAGCTGCAGCCTGTTGAGGACGATGTGGGCGAAGGCTTTGCCAACAATGTTGAGGAGGGTATATCGTGCAATAGTTATTTGCAGTCGCCGCGGTCCTCTTTGATCTTGTATAGCGCGTGACGATGTTTGCATCGCACTTGTCCTTGGGTACGGGCCCTTCTTCCTCCCAACACTGCAGCAGAAGCTCATGGAGGTGACTGGGGAGAGAACTCTCCATGCCGGCTTTGATGATTTCTGCCAAAATTCCGTCGCTATCCCAGAACTTTACCACAGGCCAGCAAGTCGACAGCCTTGCTGAGTTCTTCAATGGTGGGTTGGGTATCAAGCTCCTCCATGGCAGACAGGGGTGGTGTGTTCTCAATGGCTGTGTGGGTGACTGAGGTCTCCCTGTAGTACAGCTCCTGGTAGTGCTCCGCCCCATCTCTCCATGTTTGCTGAGGTCTGCAATGATCTCCCCCGACGTAGATTTCAGGAGAGATCTTGATGGTGCTGGGGCCAAACACTTTCTTCATGCCCTCGCACATGGCGTGGATATTGCCGCAGTCAGCAGAGACCTGGAGCCCTAGCACAGGTTCAGCCAGTACTCACTGGCGCTTTTACAGGCGGTCCACTGGGTGTTGTTGTAGTCTTTACGGAGTGCAGCTAGCATCTCCTTTGAGGGCTCTCTCTTGCGATTGAGGAGTGTGGCTGGCTTGCTTAGCAGCAATGGCAGGCTCCATTTCCACGATTCCTGCTTCAAACCAGTCTTCATTCTTTCTCGCTCTCTTCCTTTAGGTGTCTGAGGCAAATTTGTAGGTGGCATCGCGGGTGGTTCCCACTATGATAAAGCGCTGTCAGTCGGGCAGTCCTCTAGGGCCTTGTCAATGGCTCTGGCGAAACGTTCGTGCAGTTCTGGCACTGACGTCATGGCTGTGTTGATTCGAGGACGTCCCTTCTACTTGGAGTGGTGGATTCGCTTGGGGCGAAGACGCACCTTGCCGCCAAACAGGGACTGGTCAGTGTCACAGTCAGCACTGTGGTATCTGCGGCTGACGGAGCACGTGGTTGAGCAAGGGTCTTCGGGTGATCACGAAGTTCAGCTGACGCCAGTGACGGGATCCGGGGTGCCTCTGAGACATTCTCCGTGGTCCATTCTCGTTGAGCTTGCTGATGCCGAAGCGGCCGATGCAGCGGGGCCAGGAGCTGTGCTCTGCACAAAACCGGGCGTTGAAGTCCCCGAGCAAGAACAGGTGTTCCTCTGCAGGTGCCTCTCTGATCGTGGCTTCCAGCTCTTCATAGAACCCATCCCTAGCCTCGGTTGTAGAGCAGAGTGTAGGGGCGTAGAGGCTAAGGATGCCTGTTGGTCCAGACAGAGGATTCGCGCTGTCCCCTGGAAAGGTGGTTCAAACAGAGGATATGACAGAGTTCAACTGCACACCCAACGCCGTGCAGTCGGTGCTCCTCTGGCTCCAGTCCTTGCCAAAAGAACGTGTGGTCCTCCCTGAGGCTGCCGTTGGATGGGGAGTCTTGTCTCTAGCAGCGCGGCGATGTCGATTTTGAGCTTTATCAGCTCGCGGTCGATGACGGCTGTTTTCCTGGCGTGGTCAACTTGCTGGAGGTCTTCAGAAAGGCCAGGGCACATCGTTCTGTCGTTCCAGATTGCCAGCTGCAAGGCTGGTATTTGAATTTCGTTTTTTTTTTTTTCTTTTTTTTTTTTCTTTTTTTTTCGTTTTTCTTTTTTTTTTTTTTTTTCTTTTTTTTTTTCTTTTTTTTTTTTTTTTTTTTTTTTTGCCCTGGTTCAGGGTTTGCAGTCTGCTCTTGGGTCTTTCCCCTGAGCTCCATGCGCCCATTGAAGCAGGCAGACTGTGGCGGGTCAGCACCTTACTGGCGGGGGGCTGCCCAGCTTGAGGCGTGCTGTAGCTGACCAGTGGCACGCAATGGTCCCTCCCACCGTCGGAGAGAACCCGTAACGACCGAGGGGAGGTCATTTCAAAATGTGTAATGGGTGACTGGATTCTGAATTCCGGTATGAATATAATGCAGTTGGTACAACCTAACAACAGTGGCATCGGAACCGGGGGAGGGGAGGACAGGGGGGTGGCTGGGCCCTTCCCACCTTCCCCCTCCATCGCGATGAAAATACACGAGATTATCGTCTGCTCTCCCCCCCCTCCACGTCTAAAGCCAAAAACCATGAACGTCATGGGTTACGATGTCCCCCCCCCCCCCCCCCCCCCCCCCCCCCCTGCTTTTTCAGGATTTCGGAAGAAGAGAGAATACTGTTTTAAAAGCAGGAAAATGAGCCCAGCCCGCCCCCCCCCCCCCCCCCCCCCACCACCCCTTTTTCTCCCGAATTCACTCGCTTTTACAAGAATTGTGGGCTCCCTACCCACCCTGTTTCATAGAAATTTAGAAGATGAGCGCCCTACCCCCTCCTGTGATGAAGATGAGCGCCCTACCCCCTCCTGTGATGAAGATGAGCGCGCCCCCGCCACCCCCTCCCCCCCCCGCCGGGATATATTATGTGAGGAAGCGTAGAGTACAACCCTGTCATGTAGTCTCAGACAGAAATGGGAAATCCGTAGCATTATCTTAGTCATCCTCATTCTCATCTATCAGCATTAACAAACAAAAAAAAACAAACAAACACAACAAAAAAAAAAAAAATATATATATATATATATATATAAAATTGGAGGATGCTAAGACGTCATTCATTCTATGCCCCTCTTCCTCAATGCAAAGTATCTTTCGACGCCACTAAACAATTACTGATACCTGATGCTGTTTGGCCATTACCGATTGAACACTTGAAATCAAATATGATGGGGTAGACAAAGAAATCTTGCACGTTTTACCATAAAACAAACCGTAGATCTATGACAAGAGTAGGGGGTGAGTGGGAGAGTGCGGAGAACAAGGGGGTAGATGGCTGTCGTGTTTGTGGATGGCTGATTTCCCCCTGTGAAGAGACTGACCTGTCCTTATGACAGAGATTGTACACTGGTCTCTGTACGACAGAGAATGTACTCCGGTCTGTATGACACAGATTGTACACTGGTCTGTATGACAGAGATTGTACCCCGGTCTGTATGACAGAGATTGTACCCTGGTCTGTGTGACAGAGATTGTACTCTGGTCTGTATGACAGAAATTGTACCCTGGTCTGTATGACAGAGATTGTATCCTGGTCTGTATGACAGAGATTGTACTCTGGTCTGTATGACAGAGAGAGTGTACACTAGTCTGTATGACAGAAATTGTACACTCGTCTGTATGACAAAGATTGTACTCTGGTCTGTATGGCAGAGATTGTACCCTGGTCTGTATGACAGAGACTGTACCCTGGTCTGTATGACAGAGACTGTACCCTGGTCTGTATGACAGAGATTGTAATGTGGTCTGTATGACAGAGATTGTACTCTGGTCTGTATGACAGAAATTGTATCCTGGTCTGTATGACAGAGATTGTACTCTGGTCTGTATGACAGAGATTGTACGCTGGTCTATATGACAGAGATTGTACTCTGGTCTGTATGACAGAGATTGTACCCTGGTCTGTATGACAGAGATTGTACTCTGGTCTGTATGACAGAGATTGAACCCTGGTCTGTATGACAGAGATTGTAATGTGGTCTGTATGACATAGATTGTACTCTGGTCTGTATGACAGAGATTGTACCCTGGTCTGTATGACAGAGATTGTACCCTGGTCTGTATGACAGAGATTGTACCCTGGTCTGTATGACAGAGATTGTACTCTGGTCTTTATGACAGAGATTGTACCCTGGTCTGTATGACAGAGATTGTACCCTGGTCTGTATGACAGAGATGTACCCTGGTCTGCACGACAGATTGTACCCTGGTCTGTGTGACAGAGATTGTACCCTGTATGACAGAGATTGTACCCTGTCTGTATGACAGAGATTGTACCCTGGTCTCCATGACAGATTGTACCCTGGTCTGTGTGACAGAGATTGTACTCTGGTCTGTATGACAGAGATTGTACCCTGGTCTGTGTGACAGAGATTGTACTCTGGTCTGTATGACAGAGATTGTACCCTGGTCTGTGTGGCACCAGCCTCGATTCCTTGTTCCCTGTCTCGAGCGGGATGCCCTCTTTTCAATTTGAAAAAAAATCTGTTTGCATGCCTACATATATGGCCATAACATGCCCCTCACGTCTTCAGGATTGATATATAGCCACATGACTTTTTTTTTTTTTTTTTGGGGGGGGTCCCCTTGTGGTTTGGTATTAGAATGTACGAGGGTGGAGAATGAAATCCGCCAGCCTGGCTTTACCCCCACTTTGTTTTAAATCGACTGACAGCCGCAGTGAAGGAGAGGAGTAGGGGGAAGGGGGGGGGGGAGGAGGCGGGGAGGCGGGGATGGGGGGGGGGGGGGTAAGAGTGCGGTAGACAGATCTGTAGTGCCTCTCCTCTTCAGCAGGACCTTCCGACTGACGAACACTACATTTCATCGACTGAAATACCACGACATTGCTATCGCTTTGCATTTTCAGCATCTTTGGCGACCAGCCCGGATTTGGTTTTTGACAGAAAGCTTCTCATCCGGAATGGAGGATAGAAAACGGAATCTTGCCGCAAGCTGAAACAGGACAGGGGGTGGGATGGAAGGTGGGAGGGGAGGGGGACTTGGAGGTCAGGGAGGGAAGGGGGAGGTGGCAGTGGGACGACCAGGATGCACGAGTATTCGAATTGTGAAACGTAAAGAATGGAATACTTTTAGCTTTGTAACTATAAACACACATAACATTTTACCTTGTAAGCGGAGTTAATATACTGAAGAAACGCTCGACTGATAATTGAAATGGGTTCCTTCTGTTAACAATAGATGACAGAAATGAACATCAACAGTGGAAAAAAAAAATACTATTCATAATAAACACACAAATGAACCAGTAATGAATAATTCAACATCTGCACTTAAACGCGGAGGCAGAGCGAGGTTGGGAAGACAAGATGGTGGACTGAAAGGGGTGGAAAAGTAGGCCTACTCTTCAAATCCTGCTAGCCCTAGCTAAGGAGAGAGAAGATTCTTGTGAGCGAAAACCTTCCTTCTGGTGGACAACTTCACCCTAGTTGATAAACGTACTGATGTTGTCCTGATCATCTCAAAGTCGACGTAAATTTCCAAAATGACAATGGCACAACATGAACAGACCTCTCCCCTCTTCCTCTTCCCCCCGCCGTCTTCCCCTCAAGAAAGACACACACACACACACACACACACACACACACACACACAATGAGGTGGGGATACGGAGCGTCCCCACCCATCGGACCTAACCCCCTCCCACATACACGTACATACGTCCCCCCCCCCCCCCCCCCCCCCCCCCCCCCCCCCCCCCCCCCCCCCCCCCCCCACCCCAAAAAAAAAAAAAAAAATTAAAGTACCTTGATTGAAGAGCTCATTGTGAAGGGGAAGGCAGTGGTGTCCAGGTTTTGGGCTGTTAGACTTCATCGAGAAGGCATGACGACCTTGTTGATGCGTTGGTTGGAAAAGTGTGTTTGGTGCTTCTTGCCGTTGGAATATTGAAGCCAGTGGACTGAAATCTCTGAAAACGCTGAATGAAATGGTCCCTTAACACGTCTGTTTTTTTTCTCGACGTTTTTTCTGCGACCAACCTGCTACCCTCACTATTCGATGGAAACAAGCGTAGGGTGGGTGTACAATGGCTTCTCTTTAGCTGCACGTACACAAAAAAAACAAACATTTTTTTAAGCCGGTCCGCCCTCGTCGAGCCCACGTGTCGTACTGCCGGAGTTCGTCTGCTTGTTTACCTGACTGTCAGTGAACACTTCTCACATGAGGCGCACTTCCGCTGAGCTCGCCTATGTG
>JADBJO010004033.1:77500-80000 GCA_016801955.1 Conus betulinus | reverse complement strand
ACGTCAAAGTAGCACTATAATTCTGGTACCACACATTCCTTACCGTCATAAATAAACACGAACCGTTACATCAAAAAAGAGTCAAACATCTCCAAATGAACTTGTGTCAGACTTACGGCAAGAACGAGACATGTCCTTTCAAAGAAAGGTGAAAAATGCAACGACAACAAAAAATACCTCAGTCAAATGATAACAGATGCGAAACCCACAGCACCCATCTGGAGCGCAATAAACCCACAGCACCCATCTGGAGGGCAATGAACCCACAGCACCCATCTGGAGGGCAATGAACCCACGGCACCCATCTGGAGGGCAATGAACCCACGGCACCCATCTGGAGGGCAATGAACCCACAGCACCCATCTGGAGGGCAATAAACCCACAGCACCCATCTGGAGGGCAATGAACCCACAGCACCCATCTGGAGGACAATGAACCCACGGCACCCATCTGGAGGGCAATAAACCCATAGCACCCATCTGGAGGGCAATAAACGCTATTGTGCACAAAAAAGTGCAGTATCACAAAATTCAGCAACAAACAGCACTCTTTTAACACACACTTTTTGCCGTCATCAGACATCACCACTCCAGCCTCACATACAATCAGAGAATCCAATGAATGTACGTGTCTGACTTACCAAATATTGTTTTGCAAACAAAAACATGGATCCAATAATTCCTCCATATTTCCCCTCCTTCTGTACACGAAGTGGGGACCCTCACAGCGCAGTGTAAGAATAAACAGTCCATGGGTCCTGATAACACACCCGCATTGCTGCGCAAACTCGCTCTACCGTGCACTGCTGAGTATTCTGCATACATATATAATCTATTATTTAAACTTATGTCTTCCCTCAACGGTTTAAAAATACCCATGTGACTCCCTCCAAACTGAATAAACACACATGTATCTTAGTTCATGGAGACAAACAAAGTCTTTCGACGATTCCAATCTGGATTCAGACCTAATCATTCCCGCCATACAGCATTATCATGAATGTGTAGCTCATGGCTTTCTGGCTTCAAACAAGCTATTTTATCTTGTTGATTTTTCCGTTCTTTTAAAGGAACTGTCTGTTTGAACCGTTCCTCTACACGTCTCATTTTTCCAATCATACCTAAACGGCAGAACCAGTTATGAGCTCCTTAATCATAGTTAATGGCAAAAACCTCTTCTAGAGACTTTGTTAAACATAGTGTTCCCCAAGGTTCAGAGCTGGGCCCCTTACTATTCCGCATCTTCCACAATATTTACCACTGCCCGTACGAGATGCGAAAGTCACGACGGATTCATCTGCTGCTGATTCGTCTCTCCAAATGAATGGCAGCAATCTACAAACAATAGAAACATCTCTCCATGAAAATCTAAATGAGGTGTCAGAGTGGTGTAGTTCCTTCTCAATAGTCATATACCCAACCAAAACCAAATCTATGGTTATTACCGCCCGCAAAGCTCCGATCAGCTTCTCTTTACCTAAAACTTCATTTGAACGGTACTTCTATCAAGCAGACGAATGAGCATCGGGCTTAAAGTGTAGCGATAGATGAAGAATTAGCATGGCAATCCCATCCCAATAAATCATGCAACATCATCTCAAAAAATCTTTTCCTGTTATTTCAACTAAAGCGCCAAGTCAGTATTATTCCACTTAAACTTTTCTTCAACGCGTGCATAGTATCATATCAGTTATGCTTCAACAGTATGGGATGGGAGTAGTTATGTCCAAAATCAAAGGACTAAATTCCCTCCATAGACATGCAGCAAAGTTGTTTATTCGAGTTGTTCCTGTAACAACTGATTAAACAGTAAAAGAAATGAACGTACTTTCTATGAGCAGACAACTTGAATTCAGCAAGGCATCCTTTATGTTAAGAATTGCATCAAGTGCCAGGTCATGCTATGTTAATACACTTTTTTTTTTACAAGACTAACCATGTCCTGGCTCGCAAAAATGTGTTCTCCCCAACGTACGTATGGATCAGCACAAAAAAAACCCAGCTTGCTCTAGACAGACCATAATATGTCTGGAACTCGTTTCCAAAGAGTCTACAAAATACCAACGCACTAAAGCATTTCAAGAAACACTGACATACGAGTTTCATGTCTCAATAATGTCATTATTTGATCAAAAAATCATAAACCTCTGTTTGCAAGTTCTTCTGCAAGCATAACTTGAATGCACCTTCTGGGTAGGTGACCCACTCCATTAAACCACTCACACCCACTTCAATTCTCTCTCCTACCTTTCCCTTTCCATTCCCATCTCTCTCTCTCTCTCTCTCTCTCTCTCTCTCTCTCTCTCTCTCTCTCAGACCAGACAGACAGACAGACAGACAGGCACACACACAGACAGATAGAGACATAGATTTATCTCCCTTCCGTTTGACTACCCGACATGACAATAGTCTGCTTGTCAGTATGGTTGTTGTGTGTTTTGCTTGTGCGCGCACTTGCATATTGTTGTGTGTAACCTGCTTGACTGGTAGGAGAGTGACTG